>PVKS010001090.1:0-85309 GCA_004027875.1 Aplodontia rufa | reverse complement strand
TCTTTTTCACTTCCTGTCCTTCCCTCAACAGTCTATCAGTGTTCACCTTGAATAGTTTAGTTTAGTTTTGACTTCTTACGTGTATTTTAAAAATGGTTTTGTGATGATCTTGATTGTTTATTCAAATTAAAGTAATTTTCACCTTGTCTCATTTCAAACAGGCCATTTGCTTTCATGTAGGAGGAAGCACATTTTCTTTTTTTCTTTTTTTTTTTTATAACTTTTAGCTTTTCACATGGACTTCGTTGCTCCAACACTTAGTTGTATATGTGGTGCTGGGGTTTGAACCTGGGTCCTCGTGCTTGCCAGGCAAGCGCCCAAACCACTGAGCCACTGCTCCAGCCCCAAGGAAGCACATTTTCTTGAGAAATTCTCTGAAGTTCACATTGTGTTCACACTGCTTTCCATACCTGTGCACCATGATTTGAATCTTTCTGTTATCACATTATTTGGGAATTTTAAGTTTTAGACACTTTGTTTTTAAAACCCATTTTATGTGACCATTATGTTTCCCTGTGGAGAGGCACCGGCTCTTCCTAGATTCTCGAACTGCATATGATTCAGAGGAATTGATTTTAGTGAACTGGAGCTATCCTTATTAATCTTTAAAAAAGGGATTTTAAAGCTGAGTGTGGTGGGACACACCTGTAACCCCAGTGATTTTTGTGAGACTGAGGCAGGAGGATTGTAAGTTTGAGACCAGCCTCAGCAACTTAGCAAGACTCTGTCTCAAAATAAAAAATAAATGTGAAAATTAAATGTGAATAAAACAAATGTGAATTGAATCCTCCCTGGGTTCAATTGTAGATATCGGAATTCCTTGAAAATTAAAAAAAAATTTGATTAAAAAATAGGAGATTCAGTTTCATTTTAGAATAACTACTACTTGATGTTCAAGACTCAAATAAATGTTTATAATCACAGTTTATATACATCAGTTATACTTGCAAGGAGATAGTAAGAAATCACTAATCATTTAAGAGTTTAAGGTTTCCTCCTTGCTCAGGTTGTAGGAAGAGTGGAGAATGCCTTATAAGTAAGAGCTTGGAGAAAAGTTTTATAATCAATGCATTTGCAAAATTTTAATCTTTTAATTGATTTTTCCAGTGGAGCTGATAAAGTGAAAAAGTCAATCTTTTTATGGTTATATTCAGATATTCTGTTTTATTTATTTTGCAGCTTTTCATGCAACACCAAACACGTACAAGCGGAAGAACACAGAAACAGCTCTGGACAACAAACCTTGTGGACCACAGTGTTACCAGCATTTGGTAAGAGTTAGTGCTTTGTTATTCCAGAGGGTTCTTGAGAAGGCTTACTTGTGGATTTTGATGAATTGATGAAGCCAGACACTTGCTGTCTGTACCCATACTTCTGCTGGCCACCTGATAGGCAGTTTTCTCACCTGTGTTTCTTTTGTAGCTTATGTGCTGCACAGTTTAGTCCTTGTTCACCTTTATTATTCTGTGTTTATCTGTTTTATCTTTTCGGCAACATTTCAAGGTCTTTAGGATCAAGGGCCTTACGCCTTCCACAGAGTTTGTGAGAGGGAAGTACAGATAGACACTTAGACACCAAAAGCTCAGGGATCCCAGGCAGCATTTCCTCAGCCTTTCGCACAGCAGTATTCCTCCTGTGCGTGCTAGGCCCTGCGTAGTTTGAGCTATACATAGATTCCAGAGGTTATTATTATTATTTTTTTTAAGTGATGGAGAAAAGGTAAGGGGTTAGGAAAAATATGAGGTAGAAAAGTTGTTCTTTTACGGGTACTATCTTATTTTTACCATTTCCCCTCTTTGAACCAAGCCACTCCTACCTAGGAACTAAATGGGTATATATTGCCTGTTGGATTTTGGACAGAAGATTCATTGAATGGCACCTGCAGAAGGTATCCTATTTTTAAGCAATTTAGTTTTTGTAGAATGAAGTATAAAACTGTTGGCTACTCTCAAACTTCTCCCTTCTGTTTCCACTAAAAAATGGAATTATTGAGCACTGTTTTATAATATATAGAAATTTATTTGGCTCATCTAAAATATTTCTGTGGTCTTTCTATAAATCATGCTCTTACCATTGTTTTATACTTTCTGAGGCTGGATTATTGTATTTAAGAATGCAAAATATAGCCCTATAGTGTTGTTCCTGTAATTCTTTTTATGTCTTCCTGTGGCAGTACATCTTTAACAGGAAAAAAAAATTGGATGGTTTTAGTCGTAAGACAGGAAGTGAGAGTCATGCATGTTTTTGTTGTATACTTTTAAGCATTACTGTAAAGAGGTATGCATTATCTTAGATCCTAGAATAGGAAGTCTGACTTGATGTACATTTGATTCATGATTCTTTAAGCAAAAGTTCACTTTTAAATAGACTGTGTGTGTATACATATGTAGAGAACTATTATATGAAGTTAATGTTTTATATTTTGTGATAACTATTTTATCTCAATTATAATCAGTTAATGTTTTACAAATTCATCATGTAGAACTCTTGCCTTTTTCTATACTACTCTTAACAATATATTGAACCCATAGTTATTTTTCTGAAATTTTCAACCCATCAAAAGCAGATAAAAAACAAGTATACTTAGATATGGAAAGAATTATTTGCAATAGATATTGTAATGAATTTCTTGACTAACTTGCCTTATGTAATGTCTTTTTGTTTTCCTCTTCCACCAAAATAAATGTTAAAACTTTACCCTGATGTCTACACTTTTCATTTTGTAGGAGGGAGCAAAGGAATTTGCTGCTGCCCTCACTGCTGAGCGTATAAAGACTCCACCAAAACGTCCTGGGGGTCGCAGAAGGGGGCGGCTTCCCAACAACAGCAGCAGGCCCAGCACTCCCACCATCAATGTGCTGGAGTCCAAGGACACGGACAGTGACCGGGAAGCTGGGACTGAAACTGGGGGAGAGAACAATGATAAAGAAGAGGAAGAGAAAAAAGATGAAACTTCTAGCTCCTCTGGTAAGACACATCTGATACCTGGGTTTTACTTTTGGTTTGCGATGTTCACGTCGTGGAGATGAAGGGTGTGTGCTGCATTGAGTACTTCTCTGGGTTGGTTACTTTTCAGTATGGTGAGCTGAGACCAGTGGGTCCGCTCAGGGTGTGTGACTGATGTTGCTGCCATCTGCCCCCCTTCCCTGGCCTGTTGTGTGTGGCTGGCGGGTTACTGGAAGGTTGGCATTCACTCCAATGAGTTGTGCCGTTTTTCCTTTCTCCATCTTTCTCAGACAAGGTGTCATGAAATTCAGGTACTTTGGTTTAATATTCTTGATGTCGTCTGAATTTTGGTTATAGAGTAAACAAGACAATTAGAACTTACTGACGAGTTACTATTTTACGGATTGATTTTAACTGTCCTTTCAACTCTGGGAATAATAATAGTGTGACTCTTCATTTGAGAAGACTGTGTTACGACTCCATGGTTTTGGTGGTGGGAGTCTTGTCGGTATTGTTTCTAGCCTTTGTTTATTTCTAAAATATGATTAATTTCCTCTTGTTGCTTAAGCACACTCCGGATTTTACTTAACTTTGTTTCTAATAACCATTTCGTGACCAGTCCTTTCATTTGGTTTTGTAGAAGCAAATTCTCGGTGTCAAACACCGATAAAGATGAAGCCAAATATTGAACCTCCTGAGAATGTGGAGTGGAGTGGCGCTGAAGCCTCCATGTTCAGAGTCCTCATCGGCACTTACTATGATAACTTCTGTGCCATTGCTAGGTTAATCGGGACCAAAACATGTAGACAGGTAAGCAGGTCTGATGAAAGTGATTATAAGAGCTTCAAATATAGGGATGTACCAGGTAATTCACTGTGCAGACGTAAGAAATTCTTCATTATTAAGTTTCTATTGATATTACGAAAATAATTTTTTCCCCTAAGAGAGAACTGAATGAAAATTATTCTTCAATTGTGTCACCAAATTTCCTCACTTTAGATATTTAAGTTGGACGTGGTAGGTTTAAAAAATCTAGTAAGACTGAGCACAAGGGTGCATGACTGTAATCCCAGAGACTGAGACTGGAAGATCACAAGTTCAAAGCCAACTTAGCAACTTAATGAGGCCCTGAGTTACTTTGTGAGATCCTGTCTCAAATTAAAAAATAAAAAGGTCTGGGGATGTGGCTCAGTGGTTGAGCAACACTGGGTTTAATCCCTGGTACAATAAATAAATAAAGTTCTTTCTAGATTTTTTGTTTGTTTTAAGAGAGAATCAGTTTTATTTATTTTTTCATCTGGGTTTTGTTTCTCCAACTCTTAGAAGTTGTGTATGTGCGGCTGGGGTTTGAACCTAGGTCCTCATACATGCCATGCAAGTGCTCCAGCTGTTGAGCCACTGCTCCAGCCCCCTTCCTAGAATTTTTTTTTTTTTTTTTTTTTTTAAGAAAGAGGGTAGTGGGAAAGAGAGAATCAATTTTATTTAGCTTTTCACATGACTTTCTTTGCTCTGACACTTTGTTGCGTATGTAGTGCTGGGGTTCAAACCTACGTCCTCACGCTTGCCAGGCAAGTGCTGTAACTGCTGAGCCACTGCTTCAGCCCCCCTTACTAAAGTTTTGTTTGACATCATCATAACTCTTGATCAGAGTGTGACTCCACCTGTGTGTTGGGGGGGTGATTTTTGCTGTGCACCCTGTAGCACAGGAATGACAAAGACCTTTTCCTGGTGTGCACATGTGTAGACTGGTCTCTTAAAGCAGAGCGTCCTCTTGACTCTGTGCCTGTGACTCTTGTCAGGTGTACGAGTTTAGAGTCAAAGAGTCCAGCATCATTGCTCCTGCTCCTGCTGAGGATGTTGACACGCCTCCAAGAAAGAAGAAGAGGAAACACCGGTAAGTGCTGTCGCATGCTGCGGTGCTGCAGGCAGGCCACCTTGCAAGCACCTGTTAGAGAGATCCGTGGAGTTTTGTTTCTACTGGCTGCTGCTCGTAAAGATAGTGCAACTTCAGTATATCTGTCATGTTAAGAGTTACAAAAATTTCAGTTTTGTAACCGAAATTGCAGTTTTGGTTAAGAAAAACATATTAGTAGCTTTTCCTATGAAGACTATATAAATAATTACTTTAGCATTTGGTTGTGAGATGTTCTAAGGTGCATTCCTTCCATGGACTCTGTGCCAGTCCTTAGAAGTGTCTTTTGTTCTCAGAGCCACTGCATTCTGAGAGTCTTGTGTCACCCTCCTCCAGGCAGCAAAGGCTTGTGGTGAGTGCCTGGTGAAGTGCAGTGGGCACTGCCAGGTGCATTTGATGTGTAAACACAGAGCCCCCAGCCCACTTTTTCAAACAAGGAGCATACTTGGTAAGGGAGCAGTTAGCTGTGCATAGGTTCATGTTATGCTTTGTTACATTATTTAATCAATAATTTAGAACTTAAATTAGAAAATTTTCCCACAGGAATTTAGGTTTTAGTAAATGCTTCTGAATTTTTGGTTGAATTATTTCTGATCTTGTAGCACAATTAGATGGTTCATGATGCCTGAAATTAGAGAAAATTTTGGTATCAATATAATATGGATCAGAATAAATCAGTAGGTGGGCACACCTGCCACGTGGCACCTGGCTGCTTCTCAGTCCTGACCAGATGATGTGGAAGCGTGCAGGAAGCATCTTCTGCTTGGCCTGACATGGTAGTGCAGGTGAGCAGGCTGTTCCTGAGTAACCTGAGCTGATGGCGGATAGAAGCTGGCTTTCCAGTGCCACTGTATGAACAGTGCACATGAAGCCAGTTAAGTGCTGGGTCGGGTTTGCAGCTGACTTCACAGAAGTTTGTTTTGTTTTCTCTGTGTTTTGCAGGTTGTGGGCTGCACACTGCAGAAAGATACAACTGAAGAAGGGTCAGCATCTTTCCATTTAACTTTACTATTCGCTTAAAAAGGTCCACTCTGTTGTTGTTTGCTTTAGAATAGTAACTGGATTGGAGCTTGGGCTATTCTGATTGAACTCAGCTCTGCACATCTAACCAGTTCAAGTGGAAGGTGTCTGTTGATGAATCTCTAGTCAGTTCTCATTTGGATGGAATGAGTCCCAAGTGCTAAAGGAGAAGCACTTTGGAAATGGGACTGAGATGTGAAGCCAGGCTTTCAAGCACTCGGTGGGTGGGAGATGATTTCCATCATTCTGTAGACAGGACTGCGTGTAGCATTGTAAGTCCAGTGAAGCAAGCTCCAGAGGTAGCGGGGAAGAACGTGCTGTTGTTCGTTGTGATGACCATTGCCCATCTCCTTGGATTCATTGGCTGCATGCTGTTATCTTTACTCAGACGGCTCCTCTAACCATGTTTACAACTATCAACCCTGTGACCATCCACGGCAGCCGTGTGACAGTTCGTGCCCTTGTGTGATAGCACAAAATTTTTGTGAAAAGTTTTGTCAATGTAGTTCAGAGTGTAAGTATTCGTTGCTTTGATGCAGTTGCATGAAAACTAAATATTAGGCCTGCGGTCAGTAATTTAAGGTGGTGGTGATTTGAACCAAAACACGTGGACATGGGAGCGCTCCCTTGTTACTTACTGCAGGAAATGAATTTATTTTGCAAGTATTTGTTGAGCCCATAACTGCATCTTGCTAGTATTCAGTTGGTCTTTTGGGTAAGTGTGTGTGTGTGTGTGTGTGTGTGTGTATACACATATGTGTATGCACTAGTTAAATAGAACTATATTAAAGCACTTGATTTTTGTTTTTTTCTTCTTTGATGTTTTAAATTAAATCACAGTTAAGGAGGCTTAGAATGTAAGAGGAAGGTAGAGATAGCTACCCAAATATTTGTCAGAGTAGAAGGCTTTACTCGTCAGCTGAAGGAGAGAGCAGCATGAAGGGAATGCATTTTGTAATTGTTTCTTGAGCTACAAGTGAAGCTTGGACCCTGGGAAGATCAGCGCAGCGGCTCTTGGCATGGTTTCAGCCTGTATGTCCTCTTTGGCCCAGACTCTTCCCTTCATAGTAACTGTTTTGTAAGTTATGGAACTTTAAATTCATATTCCATTTCCTAAATTAAAAAATGGAAAATAAGGACGCTGGGATGATCTCAGTCCTGACGGCATCACTTTGGCTGGAGTGGTTGTGAGGGTTCAGATGAGTCCGTGGGTGCTCAGCACAGTGTTTCTTGTGGACCGTTGTCAAACTTTTGCACACAGTTACAACTGTGATAGTGATGGTGGTAATGAAGATCATTATTTCTCAAGGTCAAAACCGCTTTCCTGGGTGCCGCTGCAAAGCACAGTGCAACACCAAGCAGTGCCCATGCTATCTGGCTGTCCGAGAGTGTGATCCTGACCTGTGTCTTACATGTGGAGCTGCTGACCATTGGGACAGTAAAAATGTGTCCTGCAAGAACTGTAGTATTCAGCGAGGCTCCAAAAAGGTAAGAAACAGTCACATCTGGAAGACTGTTGTTGGTGACCTCTTTACTGCTGTCAGGGTAGGCCAAGGCCATGTAGCTGGGGTGACAAAGGTGCAGGTGATCTCTGAATGGTGCAGCTAGTGGGGCGTGGTTGGTTTTCTTTGCGTAGTGCACCTTTGGGTTCCTTTTGTTGGGTGATGCAGTCTTCAGTCTCTCGTCCTTACTGAGATGGTGAGAGAGACCCAAAGCTCTAGAAGCAGCGTTTAATGGCATCAGATTTGGAGAAGAGGTATAGTTCTAGTTGTCTAGTAGATGATTTTAATTGCTTTTTAAATTTAATAAATTAGAAATTTTGTCTCCTTAGTGCAAATAAATGCTCATTTCTATCAGAATGTATAGGACCACTCATCAAATAATATTTTTAAGTTCCTTTATATGCAGAATAAAAGATAAAATTTCCTATGGCAAGTTTTTGTAAACTTAGGTCATATTTATTTAATAAAATTGAAAACAAACCCAGCTAGGAATTAGTGTATGAAGCCTGGGAATTGCATGTAGGTTATTTTTTTTTTTTTTTTTTTTTTTTTTTAGTATACCAGCCAATTACTGAGCAAAAGAAACTTTAGCAACGCATAGTACCAGAAAAGTTCAGTGTCTTCATTTTTAAGGGTTAAGAATAGGTTCTTTCTCAGTCCTTTTAATAGCATAATAATTGACATTTATTAGATATTTAGTATATTGCAGGCACTGTTTGAGTGCTTTCTACATTAATTCATCAATCCTTATAATTAATGGGAGTTAGGAGTGTTTCAGTTAAGGAAAGGAAACAGTGGTATGAGACTTGCAAGTCAAGGAGGAGGACATGGAACCTGGGTACTCTGGCCCCAGACTCCCTGCTGTTAACCACTGCACCCTCGCCTGACCTTTTGCTTGTATGTGGTGTATGTACATCGCAGGTGGTTGTACCGCTAACCTGCCTGAGATCACCTGCTGGTAGGAGACCCCAGTGCTGGGTGTGGTGGCACATGCCTTTAATCCCAGTGACTCAGGAGGCAGAAACAGGAGGATCGCAAGTTCAGAGCCAGCCTTAGCAACTTGCAAGATCCTGAGCCAGCCTTAGCAACTTGCAAGATCCTTCCGCATGTTATGCGGAAGTGCTGGGAAGTGCTCAAAATACAAAAAGGGGTGGGGATATGGGTCAGTGGTTAAGCACCCCTGGGTTCAATTTCTAGTACCAAAGCAAACAAACAGAAAAACAACAACAACAACAACAACAACAACAAAAGAGTCCTGCCCCATGCAAAACATTCCTCTTGGTTTTCTTCTCTTTAGGCTTTGAGCCAACACCTGTATTCATGGCAGATCTGACCTGAACTAGGATCATTTTCTCTAGGGGGCTGCATACCTGTTTAGGTCAACAGATCACAGTGAGGTGGCTGTTACCTGTGGTGCACCTGTTCAGACCTAAAAGTCTCCTAATCCCCACTATCCTTGCCATCCTAGGATATCCTCCTCCCTCAGTTTGTCCAGAAAATGGGTCATCCTGTTGATGTTGATATATTCTCTTTGTTCACATCTTTTAACTCTTAGAACAGAAAACGTATGTAGCTACTTTCTATCCAATGGGTTTCCTTTGCTTAATAATAGTCAGCTAACTTTCTGGTCAGGAGGGTATGTGACAGGTAAAGAAGCTTGGGTGACTTCTAAAGGTCACAGGACTATTCTGAATGAATAATAGTGAGCCGTGAAGAGAAGTTAGTGTGATGGACAGCAGTGGGCATCTTGGCTAGTAGAATGCAGGCTGGGGACAGCAGTGGGCATCGTGGCTAGTAGAATGCAGGCTGGGGACAGCAGTGGGCATCTTGGCTAGTAGAATGCAGACTGGGGGACCAGGATGCCACTTCACGGCAGTTTTTCATGTTATGCGGAAGTGCTGGGAAGAACATATCCAGAGGAAAGACTACCAGGGACACCAGAGGTCCTGAGGACTTGAATTGGTGATGGCAGGGTGGCTAGTGCCCCAAGTTAACCCAAGCTGAGACTGGAAAGGGGACGTGAAAGCTCAGCAGCCCTCAGATGCCTCACTGCAGCCAGAGGGGGTCATAATGCCAAAGGGCAGTTTTCTGTAAGTAGACGATACTAATATTCTGCACTTTTTAAAAAATTGTTTTCATGGTTTGCTGGCCGTACTGTTTTTTTTTTTTTTTTTTTTTTTTGTGGGGTGTGGTGCCTGTGTGGTATTGGAGACTGAAGCTAGGGGCATGTTAAACTACATTCCTAGGCCTTTATATTTTTTCTTTTCAGTCAGGGTCTAAGTTGTTCAGGGCCTCACTAAATTACTGAGGCTGGCCTCAAACTTGTGATCCTCCGCTTCAGCCTCCTGCGTTGCTGGGATTACAGGCATGTACCACTGTGTATGGCTCAGCAGTTTCACACATATTCAGTCTACCTGTGTATTCTGTAGTCTGTTTGTCACCAGTATCTTTTGCTCTCCTTTTTTGATTTTGTGATTGTGTTTTATTCTTTAGCATTTACTGCTGGCACCGTCGGATGTGGCAGGCTGGGGGATTTTTATTAAAGATCCTGTTCAGAAAAATGAATTCATCTCAGAATACTGTGGAGAGGTAAGTCATAGCGTGCGGGTCACATGTACTCAGGTGGCTCTTGATGAGAGCTCTTTGTTTTGGATTGATTGCAGTGGGCAGGTCCCCTGTGTGTCTGTCAACTGGGTGTGGTGGTGCACGCCTGTAATCCCATTTTTTTAGGAGGCTGAGGCATGAGGATCACAAGTTCAGCGCCAGCCTAAGCAATTTAGCAAGGGCCTGTTTCAAAATAAAAAGGGCTGGAATGTGGCTCAGGGTTCAAGTACCCTTGGGTTCAGTCCCTGGGACCAAAATAAAAGCCTTTTGACTTGGACGTGTTTCATGCTTGTGAACTTGTATTGCTTAGTAACTGAACTGTTTTTGTTCTAGGTTGTTTTTATCACCAGGGGTTTAAGACGGGTTGCACGAGCTCTGTGTGTTGAGTGAGTCTGTCTTACTCCACAGCATAGCTGACAGGGACATGGGCTGCATTTGCTTTGTGTCGACCCCACAGTGTATGCAGTTCACTTAGCAAAACAACTTTTTTTTTTTCTTTTTTCTAAAGAGAGAGGGACAGTGAGAGAGACAGAGAAAGAGAGAAACAACTTTATTTAGTTTTTCACATGGCCTTAGTTGCTCCAACACTCATTTGTGTACGTGGTGCTGGGGTTTGAACCCGGGTCCTCGTGCTTGCCAGGCAGGCGCCGAAACCGCTGAGCCACCGCTCCAGCACCAACAACTTTTTTTTTTAAACAGTGTTAATTTTTTTCTTCTTCTACTTAGTTGTGTATGTGGTGCTGGGGATTGAACCTGCGTCCTTGTGCATGCTAGGCAAGTGCTCTACCGCTGAGCAACCTCTCCAGCCCACAGATATTTTTTCTTTTTTTAGAGAGAGAGAAAGAGTCAATTTTATTTTTTTCATCTGGCCTTTGTTTCTTCAACATTTAGTTGTGTGCTGGGGTTTGAACTCAGGTCCTTGTGGGTGCCAGGCAAGCTTTTACAGCTAAACCACAGCTCCAGCATTCCCCCTACCAAGACTTTTTAAATCACTTTTATCCAAGCATAATCACCTTCAATATGGAACTATCTTGGATTTCGAGTCCTTAAAACAGTGACTCCTTTGTTGAGTATTCTCAAGAAGATCCAGAATTCTCGAGCTCTTGTTTGTTCTTCCAGGCTCTAAGAAATTTCTTCCTGTGTCTTTCTTTTTAGATTATTTCTCAAGATGAAGCAGACAGAAGAGGGAAAGTTTATGATAAATACATGTGCAGCTTTCTGTTCAACCTGAACAATGGTAGGTTTCTCAGCCCTAAGGCACTGAGTCCTTGATGCCAGAGGTGAACGGGCAACTGGAAGGAGGGCTCCCCGGAGCAGCCCTGTCCTCATCTCCCGGATAGGCTGAGGCTGGGTTGCCTGCTCAGAAGGAACTAGAGCAGGCAAGTTTCTGAGGGAGCAGATGGAACCAGGAATCGGTCTCTAGTTGCCACCATCTGTCAGATGGGGCTGCCCCAGACTCTGGCTCTGAGGGGACATACTGCTGCTGCTGCTTCCCCAGCGTCTCAGAGAACTTGAGGGTTGAACCTTAAGCGCGGCACACTTCTGGCCATGCTTCAGACCTAAAGGGTGTGGAGCAGCACATTGGACAGCACCCCTCCCAGACTTGCCTTGGATGTCACCCATAGCCTGAGCACGTGGGCTGCTGCTTTCATCTGTCCAATGAGCGTGTGTGGTGGGCTCACGCACACACAGGCATGCTCCACGTGAGATACAAGGAAATTCTCATGCCCCCAGTAGAACACTGCTTTTTTCCTACCCTACTAAGTTCCATTAAAAGTGTTCACATAATCTGAAATGTGAAAATGCCTGCTCTTGATGTGGGAGGAAATTCAGACTACAGTTCTTGGCCATGTTTTACTTACCAATATTATATTTATAAGTGGTAAGGTAATAGTGCTAGAGACAGCCAGCCATCTTGTATTAAGGGTTACTCCTGAAATAGAGTAGTGGTTTCTTCCAAGTGCCTTTCATGTGGAATGAAGTAGGTTGAATAATGTGCTTGCTTTTGAAGCAGAACTCTGAAGAATTGTAGTTAGTTGTGCTTCCAGAATCATCATAATGTGTTTATAACTGAAATGATTTACTGGATTATGATTGTTTTCCCTTTAGATTTTGTGGTGGATGCAACCCGCAAGGGCAACAAAATTCGTTTTGCAAATCATTCTGTAAATCCCAACTGCTATGCAAAAGGTGGGTACCTACCTGGTCAGAATTTTCACAATTGGACAACAGGGATCCCTTTTCAGGGCGGTGGGCTCGGATCATCCTGGGACAGTGTTATGTGACCGTGTCATTTCGTTAGCCTCCCAACCTGCGGTCGTGCTGGCTGCCCACTTAACCTGTGTCTCTCCTTCCAGTGATGATGGTTAATGGCGATCACAGGATAGGTATCTTTGCTAAGAGAGCCATCCAGACTGGTGAAGAGCTGTTTTTTGATTACAGGTTGGTAAAGTCCATTTCTAGAAAGATCTCTAAGGGCTTTTCATTACCTGTGCCATAAACTGCACAAAGGTGTTTCCAGCTCCTTGCTAGACCTGCTGCGGGGGCCTTGTTGCTGGAGGTTGGCAGGGAGCTGCTTTAGAAGTCTGACACAATGCATGCAGTGAGCCCCTTTCTCACCCTGCTGCTGGCAGCTGCATGTGACTCCTGCACCTTCTCAGGCCACATGGGCATTGTGCGCGTGCGTGTGGAGTGCATTCCAAAGTAAACGTGACCACGCTGCATTTACATTGTTGGTTGTTCCACAGCGTGCTTTTATTTGACAGCATCAACATACTGCACCTTTACTCTGTATGCTTAGATTTTTTTTTTTTTTTAAGTCATAGTGCTGGGGATTGAACCCAGGGCATGGCACACACTAGGCAAGTGCTTTACCACTGAGCCACATCCCCAAGCCAGTATATCATTACTTTGTACTTAGGAAGCCACACACTGTTGGCACATAACCACTTGATTGCCCTGTAGGTTCCTTCCAGGGGAGAACCTGTTGGGGTGATGGGGACATGCAGCCACCCAGACCCTAGGGCTGCCAGTATGAAACCCAACAGGAGATGAATTCAGGATGTTCCTCACGTGAACAGCTTCATTTCATGACCACACCACACTCAGCAGGTGCAGTAGGTGGATTTGGGGTAGGAGGCAAAGCAGTCCGGTGTCCTCATCTGGAGGTGACTGGCAGCTCCATCCCGTGGTGGGATTCACAATTGCCTTTCTTGGCACCTGCCTTGCCCAGGTCTTTCTGTACCTAGCTGTGACCCAGGCTGCTGTTTGGCAGGGGCTGTAGATCTTCCCAGGTCGTGGTTCTCTCTCAGTATTAGACCGAAACATCAGAATGTGGAGCGGCACCTGGCACCTGGTGGAGGTGCCAGGCAGGAGGGCTGGCCGAGGCTGTAGGAATGCTTCTAGCTGTGGTTGTCTACCTCAGCACGTGGCAGCTTCTCAACGAGGAAGCGAGCAGTGGTGTGGCCATCGCGCCTGCAGCTGCGAGACTGGATGCGTGCGCGCTCTGTTTGTCAGGCTTCGTTGTGTTGATCTCGCCATGTGTGCTGGGTAGCCGGTCATTTGCTTCTTTATGTTGTTTCAGATACAGCCAGGCTGATGCCCTGAAGTATGTGGGCATAGAAAGAGAAATGGAAATCCCTTGACATCTGCTACCTCCTCCTCCCTCCTCTCTGAAACGGCTGCCTTAGCTTCAGGAACCTCGAGTACTGTGGGCAATTTAGAAAAAAAAATGCAGTTTGAAATTCTAAATTTGCAAAGTACTGTAACAATAATTTATAGTAATGAGTTTAAAAATCAACTTTTTATTGCCTTTTCACCAACTGCGAAGTGTTTTGTACCAGTGAATTTTTGCAATAATGCAGTATGGTACATTTTTCAACTTTGAATAAAGAATACTTGAACTTCTTGTCAGCTGTCATCAGGCATCATCAGTGAGTCTAGGAAAGGACCGTCTGCCCTGGGGAAAGTCTCAGACATTACTCCTTTGGTGCTATAGTTGCCTTCCAGTGGTGGTTGGCATTATGGGCAGTATTAATTTGTCTAATTATTAAATACATATTTACATATATATGATAAATACACACATATTTGTTTTAATGAGACAGACAGTGAGGGAGAATTTTATTTATTTTGTTGTTCTGACTCTTGGTTGTGTATGTGGTGCTGGGGTTCCCACCCGCGTCCTTGTGTATGCCAGGCAAGTGCCATAACAGTTGAGACACCACTCCAGCCCTGTGATAAATCTTGATAGCATAACAATTTGTCCAGTTAGAAGCACCTATGAGTGTTTTGGAGAGAGAGTATGAGTAACACCAACACCATCCCTGGGGGACTCAGATGAGCTTGGTCTTGCAGGCAGCAGACCAGGATGGAATGTTCCAACCTACTCTGCATCCTAGAGAAAATTATTTCATTTCTTTGACTCCACTTGCTGTGTGGGAAATGACAAGAGTTCAACTGAGTAGTTCTCTTAGGTACAGTGGTTGAACCTGGGGGTTCCCTACCACTGAGTTCCATCCTCAGCCCTATTGATTTTGAGACAGGGTCTTGGTAAAGGCCTTAAACTTACAAGACCTCCTGTTTTGGTCTCTCCAAGTCACCAGGATCCACTGGGTAAGCTAGGCTGAACTGGGTCCTTCTGGATACAGGTTGTAGAAACACAGCAGTGTGACTTGGGATTCCTGATCTACCCACAGTAGGTGACAGGCACAACCAAACTAGTTTGACATCTTGAAGTAGACCCTCTTAAGTCCCCAGGAGAGGGAGTGCCTGTACCTCATGCTGTGGCTGAGTGAGGGTTCAGAGCCGAAGTGGTGACTCCTTGCATCCTTCTGGATGCACTGGTTGTGAGGCCCCGCGATGGCTAGAAACTGGTCACTGTGTGTCATTATTATGTTTCCTTCCCTACATCTGGGTGAAATTTTTATTTCTGGTGGAATGTATTTGATGTGAAACCTGATTCAAGCTGACTCACCTTGCTTTCCTTCACTGGACGTCTTCTGGTTTCTCTCTCACCCATACACAGGACACAGTGACTTGAGTCCTTGAGTTAGTTTGCCAGTTAATACTGGTAATGAGAATAGGAAAAGCCCCACAATTATATACTTTAATAAATTGTGTTGGTTCAGCCCAGCGCCAGCCTTCAGTACCTGCTCAAGTCCCTGTGCCTCTGCAGAGCCTGGTTTTGCACTGCTCAGCAGCTCTCACCAGCAGTCTATGCAAACTAACAAATCATGTGATTTAAGCACACAGGCAGGCCATCAAGACAGGAACCAGGGCTGGGCGTGCGGCTCAGTGGTAGAGAACAAGGCCCTGAGTGTAGTCTTGGCACTGCACCCCGCAAAAAAAGATTAGAACGTGAACATTTCCAAGGAGCCTAAGTTTTCTGTTTAGTCTTTTCTTGGGGGGGTGGGAGACGTTTGTTAGGGATTGAATTTAGGGTTGCTTTACCACTGAGCTATATCCCCAGCCCTTTTTTTGAGACAGGGTTTTGTTAAGTTGTTTATAGCCTCGCCAAATTGCTGAGGTTGGTCTCGAACTTAAGATCCTCTTGCCGCAGCCTCCTGTTTCCTTAAATATTTATCACAAAGGGGATTTAATTCAGATTTTAAGTTACCATTTTTTCACCCAGGTGTGGCAAAAATCTAGATTTAAGAGGAAAATTATAAGCATCTTAAAATGCTTAAAAACATTTTGGATTTCAGGGACCTGCTGATCCTGAAGCTGCTGTTCTCTACCCTTTTCTTGGGTTAGACTGTTCGGATTGTTGTACTTCAGTGGCAGCTTACACACGAAGGCAATGATAAGGGACTGGCTGGTAGTCGCAAGTCTTACACAGGCATGACAACAGAGCCCCACAGCAGAAGTGGCTGTGCTTCCAGGCTGCTGAGCCCTTGCCTGGTCTCCAGCTAAGAGGAAATGGTCCTTCTGGACTCAGTTCAAAGCCCAGCCCCGATCAGACCAGAAATGATTTTGTTCAGCAACCTCAAAGGCAGAATGAGGGAAAGTTGACATTAAAAATGAACTTTTTGGGCTGGAGCGGTGGCTCAGCGGTTTCGGCACTTGCCTGGCAAGCACGAGGACCCGGGTTCAAACCCCAGCACCACGTACACAAGTGAGTGTTGGAGCAACTAAGGCCACGTGAAAAACTAAAGTTGTTTCTCTCTTTCTCTGTCTCTCTCTCTGTCCCTCTCTCTTAAAAAAAAAAACACAAACTTTTGGGGGCTGGAGCAGTGGCCTGGTGGAGCGCTTGCCTGGCATGTGCAAGGATGCAGGTTTGAATCCTAGCACCACGTACACAATGTAGTGTCTGAGCAACAACAGCCACATGAAAAACTAAATAAAATTGATTATGTCTCTCACAGTCTCTCTTAAAAAAATAAACTTTTGTTGCTGTGATGTTTGGTTTTCATCCTTTGGCCATAACTCCAAGATAACAAGCACTGGCAGGAGTGGGTGACGGGCCACTCCGCAGGCTCCTGCTCTAGCCTCCAGCTGCAAACATCACTGCCCAGGATTGTTAGGGGCTTTATAAAAAGGCTCCCCTGTAGTCTCTGTAAGATGTGTGTCTTTTCTGTCAGATTTGAAAGACTGTGATGTATAACCCACTGCCTCCATTTTGGATGGATCCCCCTCCCCCTTGAAGATAGTAACTCCCTCACCTGTGTCTGCCCACCTCTCTCCAAGAACCCCTTCCGGTACCCAGACATCCTCTTCTGGTGAACTTGGAATCACTATGACCCTAGCCATGTGTGCAGCTACCCCCACCCTCACTCTCTCCCAGTCTCCACCTACTCCCTCTTGCACCTGCCTCCACCTAATCACAGCCAATCTCGCAGACTGTGCACCAGAGCTTCTCCATTTAGGGCAAAGGGCAGAATTATGTCAGGTCGGAATTAAAACCCATAATTTCCTTGCTGGGTGCGCATTCTTTTGCCCTCTGGGCAAAGTAAAATTTTTGCCTTGCTCACCCACACCCGACCACGTGTTTGATTTATAACAATTTGGTGCCCAATGTGGGGCTCAACAAATCGCCTGGGGGTCATGGGGATCCTCTCCCAAGGGGAAATGAGTCCCACTGTGTCATTATGGTGGCCCCAAAGGTGGAGAATGACCAGGACCCCCATGGCTGACAGAACCGGAGGTTGAAGGTGAATGGGCAACGCAGCGGGGCACAAGCCAGCCAAAACCGCGGGAAACAATCTCCTGCGCGGGCCAAAGGTAGGAGCTAAAGACTGAGGGAAGAAAGGGAGATAAGGTACGCTGCCTTGGTGGCTGGAACACCCCATGGGGTGTGATCTGTGTGGGTTTGAGACGTGTCTGGGACACGGGGCAAATGTACAACTTCAAATCCACAACGCTGGCAACCAGAGGGTACGGCGAGGACAGGAGCAACGGCTCAGGGAACAAAGGGGGTCATAACAGACCTCCAGTAAAGAAAAATAAGAGTTATTTTTCTTGGACTCAAAAATCCAAAAATCACACCCTGGGAGAAAACGGGATGGGAAATAAAAATTCTGTTGTAGAAAAGCAGGATGCCGGCAGGGGAGAAGACAACCTGTGGGGTTTGATCTGAATAGGTTTGAGATGTGTCTGGGATGCGGGACAAACGCGACAACTCCAAATCCACAACGCCGGCCACCGGAGGGTACAGCAAGGACAGAGCAATGGCTCAAGGGACAAAGTGGGTCATGACAGACCTCCAGTAAAGAAATATTTTTCTTGGACTCAAACCCAAAAATCATACCCCCGGAGAAAATGATGCTGTAGAAAAGCTACACGCAAAAAGTATTGGATAATCCGAAAATGAAGGAAAAGGATGATAGAATATTATTGCTCTATTTGGACCCGAGAACCTACCCTAAATTCATCAACATGCTGGCCAAAGTTTGGGGCACGTAAGGATTGGATATGCTGATTATTAATAGAACATGTAATTGATAACCTAACAGTTGGGAAGAAATAGAATATGCTTCCTGTTAGAAAGAAGGACCTAAAGTCCTCTTTCCTCTTAAGATCACCAAAAACAGAGGCTGGAGCGGTGGCTCAGTGGTTTTGGCACTTGCCTGCAAGCACGAGGACCCGGGCTCAAACCCCAGCACCACGTACGTAACTAGGTGTTGGAGCAACGAAGGGCCATGTGAAAAATAAAGTTGTTTCTTTCTCTGTCTCTCTCACTGTCCCTCTCTCTTTGAAAAAGAAAAAAACCAGCTGAAAATAATAAGATTAAAAAAAAAAGATCAACAAAAACAGAAGAGGAAGAATTAAAATGGATGGGACACCCCCCCCCCCTTAGTTGCCTTTCCCCACCAGTCATTTCTAATTCAGCTGAGGGGCAAAACCCATCTCCTGCCCCCAGGAATATTCCAAAAGGGTGAGAGGGAACCGAAGCTGACTGCAGCAACTTCCGCCCTCCTCGTTTCATCCCCTTCCCTACCTAGATTACAAGGAGAATTAGAAGAATTCCTTGGCCCTCAACTCTACACATGGTCTGAACTCATGTCTATTTCTAAGTGTTTTACTCTATAGAAGAAAAGGCAATCATTAGGTGATGTGCAATGAAGACCTGAGAACATGAACACAGCTGGATCTGGAGCCCCAGCAACTGAGGTAGAATATCCAGTTGAAGAGCCACACTGGAATAATAACAATGAGGCACACGGGGGACATATGAGAGACCTCACAGACTTAATTATAAAAGAAATAAAGAGGCAGTCCCTCGGTCCAAAAATGTAGTCAAAGCTTTCAAAGTATACCAAGGGAGAGATAAAGGGCTAACAGAATTTTGAGTAGATTACAGGAACAAATGAAGTACTCTGGGTTAAATACTAATGATGCCTTAGGGCAAGAAATGTTAAAGGTACACTTTGTAACTAATAGCTGGCCTAATATAATTAGAAAATTATAAAAACTAAAAGATTCATAGGACTGATGAGATACTAGAGATTATGGATAGACTCTTATGCCTTTAAGACTAGAAAACTATATCTTAAGTTTTTAGATGGAGAGCCTGACCCAAAGCTTTGGAAGCCTGAGGAACTTCAATCACTAGAAACTCTTAAACAAGCCCTGAACAGGACTCCTGTGTTAGCTTTACCCTCACTTGAAAAGCCATTCTATTTGTCAATGTAGATACAGGAACAGCTCTGGGAGTTCTAATCCACGACCATAGGAGGCAAAAACAACCAATAGCCTGTTTATCTAAGCTCCTAGACCCAGTCTCCAGGGGATGACCTGGAAGTATCCAATCAGTGGCTGCAACTGCCCTTTTGGTAGAAGACGTTGAAAGTTAACCTTTGGAAGGGCCTTAATAATGAGCACACCCCATCAAGTCAACCATTCTCCACCAAAAGGTGGGAAGATGGCTAACTCCAGAATTCTAAAGTATGAGGCCATTTTCCTGGAAAGGGATGATTTAACCCTCACTACTGAAAACTTTAAATCTGGCCGAATCTTTAACTGGGTAAAAACAAAACAGAACAACAAACCCCTCTGATTCTCCGGAACATTACTGCATATGTCTAATACAATACCAGACGTTAGAGAAATCCCCTTCTCAACAGGCCTTAAGATCTTTATAAATGGATCTTCCTGGGTTATTCAAGGGAAAATGCATAATGGATAGTCTGTAATAAATGGGATAAAATAAAAAATAATAGATTCAGAAAGGCTACCCAATGGGTGGTCTGTGAACTATCTGCTCTAAACCAAGCCCAAAAAAAGAGAAAAGAGGGAACAAATTACACAGACTCCAGATATGCCTTTGGAATTGCCCAACACGTTCAGAAAAAAATTTTGAACTGGAGATGATCTAATATCAGGAAGGGATTTAATACACAAATTAATTATTCAAATTCTAGAAAAAGCAATCACGTGCCAGGCACCCACGAGGCCACAACACAGAGACCCAAGGCCATAGGCCTGCAGATGAAGCTGCTAAAGAGGCTGCCTTCCAATCGGAAGTCTCTATTTTCCATTTTACCCCTGTTTTATCCCCTCCCTCGGTTACTCCAATATTCAACCCATAGGAAGAAAAAAAATAATAAAATTGTAAGCTTCCAAGACTCCTGAGAGAAAATGGCTTCTACCTGATGGTAGGGAAATGGCCCATTTACGTAAGGAAGCCACTGGGGCCCACAGGCCATGTGCAATGCTATACTAAGAATATATGGATGCATGGGGATTTATACAATAGCCAAGCAAGTAAATGAAGGCTGTATCACCTGTAGAAGGGTTAACAAGCCTTAAGGAAACAGCTTCCAGGAGGGAGAAATCCTGGATTAAGACCCTTCCAAAGCATCCAAATCGACAGTACTGAAATGCCTCAAATAGGACGTTTAAAATATTTGCTAGTGACAGTAGATCATCTAATTGGGGAGAAGCTATCCCCTTGCCCAGAGCTACTGCTAGCAAGGTAAGTAAGGTTTTATTGGAATGAATAATCCCTAGATTTGGTTTAATAGAAAATACAGACTCAGATAATAGAAGTCATTTTACTGCTAACATTATTAAGAAACTTATGAAAATCTTAGAGATAAAATGGGAATATCACACTCCCTTGCACCTCCCCCTGCCCTCGTATAAGATGGAGAGAGAGAATGAACCAAACTTTAAAGAGGCAGATTACTAAACTGATGTTGGAAACAAATCTCCCCTGGACTAAGTGTCTCCCCCTTGCTCTCTTAAGGATTAGAAGAGCTCCCCGAAAGGACACAGGCTTATCCCCCATATGAACTGCTACACGGATTACCATGTTTAGGTAAAACTATGGGGTTTCCCACCTTTGAAACGAAGGATCAATTTCTTAAAAATTATGTATTAGGTCTCTCTTCTAGACTACAGGGCCTGTTAGCACAGATACTATCTCTGGAATTCCCTGCACACCCACATCAGCGGGGGGACCACATCCTGATCTGAGTCTGGAAGGAAAATCAGATCCTGCTTGGGAAGGGCCTTGTTAAGTCCTGCCCTCAATTTAGACAACTTTGCGGATGGCTGAACGAGGTTGGATTCGCTACACAAATGTTAAAGGGGTCTCAACTTCCAATTGTGAAAGACAATCTCATTCCAGCACCCAGACCCCACCAAACTGACTCTAAAAGGACTTTAATAATGCTTCTGATGATACTAGGAATTACACCTTGTAAGGTGATTACTGAATGTATCTCAGGCCATCTCTCCTTTGATTATCAAGTCTAGTGTTTACCAGGTGCTCCCCTGTAAGAATTTACATAACCAAGAGCACTTGTCTGGGACAAATGAATATCATTGTCCAGCATACTCGGGAGGTTAATCTCTGTAACCTAATAATGATGTTACCAAGACTGTCTTGGAGACAAAAGATTAAAAAAAAAAAATCCTTGAAGTAGAAATTGGACATAATGAGGCAGATGCCCAGGTGAAAGGGATTATTCTGTTAGCATGCCAGATAAAAGTGACTTTTATGCTTGTGCATTAGGAGGCCAGATTGTCTTGACTGGACCTCAGATCCAATGGGCATGAGTTGCATGATATCCCTCTTTCAGGAAAGGGTGGCCTGGGGAAATAACTCCTATAAAACCCTATCATGCTGTTCCTGGAAGCAGAAGGTCAAAAACAAGAGCCCCCAAAGATCACCCAACCCCCTTCCCTCAGAACCACTTACACTTCATGCCTCTCTAGGTGGAGGGAGCAGCAGGCTTTCTTGGGAAATGTATCTGGGTGCCAAGAAGGCCAATCATTTAAAGAGGTATCAAGTCCAACAGCGCTTGCTATAGCCCGAGCTGGTATCTGATGGTATTGTGGGGGACCCTTGCTTGAGACTTTACCTGCCAATTCGAGTGGAACCTGCACTTCGGTTCAATTGGCTGTCCCGTCCACCCTGACATTTCCTAGATCAAATCAATCACAGTGCTCTGAAAAAGAATCTCTCTTCCCATGGATCATGGAATCCCCATAAATCAACAATTAAAACTCAAATTACATTTTTGAGTTGTTTTCCTTTTGGTGGTCTGTGATAATGGACTTTACTAAGGACAACCATCAACAAGCTATTGACTATATAAAGGAAATTACCAAGGAGCTAAGCATTAGTGATGAAATAATGTGGAAAGAATTATACTTATTATCTTATTAATTACTGCATTCAGGGCTGTAACCGAGATTAGATATATAAAGGACATTGTTCAGAGGTTGACTGCTATACTAAACAACTTCCAGCTATAGGCCAGATCAGGCCTCCTGCACCTGACATAGTCAAAGATGAATGTCAAAAAATAGTATCAGTGTTTGAAGAAGAGTATATGTGCACCATATAAGAGGGGGGAATTGTAAGGTGTGTGTCTTTTCTGTCGAACTTGAAAGATTGTGATGTATAACCCACTCCCTCCATTTTGGATCCCCCTCCCCCTCTGAAGATAGTGACTCCCTCACCTGTGTCCGCCCACCTCTTTCCAAGGACCCCTTCCTGTACCCAGCCATCCTCTTCTGGTGAACTTCGCTGAATCACAAGGACCCTCCCCACGTGCGTGGTGACCCCCACCCCACTCCCTCTGCACCCGCCTCCACCTAATCGCAGCCAATGGCGCAGACTGCACCTGAGCTCCTGTGATTAGAGCGAAGGGCAGGGTCGCCTCAGGTCGGAATTAAAACCCATCATTTCCTTGCTGGGCCACGTTCTTTCACCCTTTGGGCAAAGTAAAATCACTGCCTTGCTCACCCACATCTGACCACGCGTTTGATTTCATCTATAACACCTCAAACGTAAGACAAGAGCGAGGACGCCAACTGAGGTGGGCCAGCTCCCCAAGTCCGGCCAGGAAGAAGCCACCCTGCGCCCAGGGCATCATGGCAATCATAAGTTACAAGCAGCAAGCAAGGTGGCCTGAGAGTCCCTCGGTGGGGGCTTGTCAGCCTTCAAAGCTGCAGTCCAGGGCTCCCCTCAGCCTCCACCACTGCCTTAGACCGCTGTTTCCTCCGCTGTCCTAAACAGGAAACTCCCCAAACGAGCTGTCCCACTTCCCTCCAGAGAAACTCCATCTGCACTTCACAGCCATTTGGGCCTGGAGGCAACTCCTGGCACTGCCTTCTCTCTCCACAACAGTGCTGGCGTGGTGTGAAGCTGCAGGGCTGGCACCTGCCTGACCCTGTCCCTTCAGAGGTCCAGCCCAGCCTACTGTCAGGAACATCCTCAGTGCCAAGGCACTTACCGGGGCATGCTGGACGCTGGAGAGGTGGGGACTCCGCAGAACCTCACCAGAGCTTTTCTATTCTTCATGGACCCAAACACACATTCTCAAAGTGGGTCCCGGGTGTCTCTTTGCAGAAGTCCCAGAGACAAAATCGAACTGTTCCGAGGAGCAAGCTGGGCTGTGAGCATCCCTCAGGCCATTGTCCGAGCCAGCTTCCCAGCATTCCTGTGGAGCCGGAGGGCGGGCAGGGTCTGCGGCTTGGTGCCTGGTCTGCTTGCTGAAAAGGAAAATTGGAGGCCATCATGTGCCTCGGGAGCCCTGAGACTCGGCTCACCTGTTACCGGTGCCTCCTTCCCCTGCTAACTCGGACCCTGGCAGACAGAGCCTGAGAAACCTGAGACATTTTCCTCCAGAGGGAACTGAGAGTTAAGGAGGCAGGCCTGGCTAGGGAACCCCTGCCGCCACCACTCCTTCCTTTCGGCCAGGAAATGAACTCCAAGGGTACCACATAGTGAGGACTCAGAAAATAATCAGACCTGCGAATGAGAATACGGAAGGAAGCTACTGTGAGGAAGACGGCACAAAAGTTGCTGAGGGATCTGGGGAGGTTGTGCAGCCATGGAGATGGGACAGCCTGGATCCCTGCCTGGTTCCATCTCCCAGCCTCAGCTCTTCACGCAAGGACTAACTCTCCAGTCCTCAAGGTTCCCAAGCACGGTCCCCTGATCCCATGCTGCACTCAGGTCACAGGCGTCTGTTATAAGCACAAGGGGCTTAATCAAGACCTTCAAGTCCTCAGCCCTTTTAGACCACAGGAAGACAACGGGGAATGTAAACTGCACAATCATTATATCTTTTATTTACATATAGAAATTAGTAAAACTTAAAACAAACCAAATGCGACTTGTACAGAAATCCTTTAATTTTCTTTATTTTCACACATTAAAAAATGAAACACACTATACAAATGGTTTTCCAGAGCAGATTACACGTGGGTCCATTCAGACTCGCTCTCAAAGTGCTGCCAACATTACAGGCGCTGCCGTGGACGACAGCTGCTCGTGAGGCGGCCAATGTATTGGTTTAAATGCAGTAGCATGCAGCCCTCGGCATGGAAGGTTCAGTCCCCTCTGTTCTTAAATTAGGTTAAATGGCGTTGGTGTCCGTATTTACAGACTTGAAATGTATCAGTCCTGAGCAGTTCTGCTGTGAATCCGAGACCAGCTGATGGGAGTCTTGGTCTTGGTTTTAAAAAGGGAGGTCCAAGTGGCGGCAGGCTGGCTGCTATGAACTCGAGTTGCTTCTATTCTCTCCATCAGATCATTTGCTGTGGGTCATCTGACCCTTCTAGAAGGGTTAAGCCAAGTAACTGTAGGTGTCCTTTTCACCATCGACTCGCTCCAAATATTCTTTCTCAATCAGAATGTCAATGCATTTCTGGGCATCGTGGTGGAGATGGAAGAGGTAGTGAAAGGGAAAGAAAAACACCACTCATCACCAGCAGAGGAAGGCCCCCCTCACCAGGATCACCCCACTCCCAGGCAGCCCAGGTGCTGCCCCTCCCTGGAGCCCCTTCCCAGGTCTCCTCCAGAGCCAGCCTTGCAGCCTTGCTCCCAACCGCGTGCCCCCTGGAACAGGGTCAGGGCACACAGCACCATCCAGGCGAGAACCTCCCTATCTCACAAAGTCTGGCTGCCTCTCGGGCAGGACCTGGTCTCACAGGGGGACGTCGGGAGCTCCTGGAAGCCCCGACTGCCACCTGGGGCTCTGCACTGCCTACAGCGTGTCCAGGGTTTCTGAAGAGGAAGGACCTGCCAAGTCACTCCTCAGACAGCTCAAGTGGGAACAGGCAGAGACGAAGTGGGGCAGACGACGAAGGTGGTGTGTTCACCCACACGGACGCTCATGAGGCGTGTGGTCCTGAAGACGGCCACAACTGGATACTACGGCCTCCACTGAGCTCCACACAGTACGCTGAGCCAGTTCCTACTGACATGGCGAACGTGCACTCTGCCGACCACCTGTGTGTGGCTCAGATGAGGCAGACTGCCCGCCAGCGACACGTCCGACGCGCTGGTTTGCCATGGGCGGCACAGTACTGCCTGGCTCTGGCTGGGTGGGATGTGAGGAGTGGGGGACTCTGGGGTGTTGGTGAACTCTTATTCCTCCTCTGGGTGTCGAGGACACAACTATTTTTTGAAAATCATCGAGATGTATACCTATGGTGTGTACTTCTTGGTATAAAGATTTCAACAAAAAGTTAAAATCGAGCCCATCTCCTTCTGTAGGATCTCACACATGGACATGCAGTCCCTCTCTTTGAAGCCAGCAAGCACCCGCCTTGCACCCTGCCCTCACACTCCGCTGGTACCTTGATCACTGGGACCCGAGGCTTGAACCGCGAGGACAGCTGAGTGAGGACCTCGCCAAGCAGCTGCTGGTGCTTCAGGACCTTCCTCATCTTCATGATCCTCACGATGGCCGCCTGGGGACGAGCAAGCAGACAGGTGCTCTGAGCATTAAGGTGGCCACACCCAGGCCACCTGTGTCCTGGTCCTGTGCACTGGAGTCATCAAAAGCGTGGGTGGGTGGGCAGCACTTCTGGCTCCTAGGCTTCAACTCCACAGCACAATGCAACTTAACCACGGAAAAGTTGTCCCTAGGCTGTGGGAGCTGCCACCCTCCCCTCCAGTGGCTCTCTGGGCCAATCTGCTTTCCAACATTCAGGGCAAGAGGGCTGAGCCATTTTTCCTGGGGACACAAAGAACTCATTTCCCAGCCCCAACACCCTGGCTCCAGGGTGTTTCGTCTTCAGTCATCACAGAACCAGGTGGTGTCCTGGGAGTCACTCAGCAGGCACAGCCAGCACAGGACGCAGCCTGTCCCCTACACCACGTCCTGAGGAAAACCCGCGCGCGCACCCACGTCCAGTCACCTGAATCAGGAGTTTGCGGTCCTCCTCAATGTTTTTGTGTGTGGTTTCTTGTTCTTGCTTCTGTTCAGTTTTCATGGGCACATTGATGTTGACCCTCAATTTTTTACTGTCAAGAAAACCGAAGAGACCAATCGGCACTCTTTCAAAACTGAGGCGATGATGCCTGCCTCGCCCCCTCGCCCCTCCCCAAGCCCGCGCTCCCATCATGCGGTGGCCACCTGCTTTGCATGTAACAGGACATCTAGGTCCTTACCTGCTCCCCCAAACGTGACGAAACCAAGGCACTGGGCACAAAGGCCCACATGATCTAGATGAGCCATTTTCAAAATAAGCAAAATAAACAAACAAACAAAACAAAAACTACCGAAAACTTGGGAGTCAGAGGAAGTGCCTAGGATGCCAAGAGCATCAGAGATCAGCAGCGGCTGCGGAGCAGGCCCAACCAGCACTGCGCTGCTTGCAGCGCCCTGCATTTTGTAAGGACACCAACAAACACCCCAGCCGCAGGGAGCCCTCTGCGCCAGGACCAGCTGTTAAGTGGGCGTTTCTTACTTTTTATAGCCAAGATACAACTTTATTAAGGTGTCCGGCTTCAACTCCACCTCGTCAACATTTGCGTTTTCATCCTCCAGCACCTGGAGGGAAACAGTGGTTAGGGTACAGCCCTCCGCGCAGGACTCCCTGCCAAGGGACAGCGCGCAAACATACCAGCAGCTTTGACTTCAACAGGATCTGCAGCACCTGTGCCAGGATGTCCTGAAAGCAGAGAAGGGGCAGTGAGCTGAAGGGAAAGGGCACTGTGCCCTACAACCACCACCACGGCAGTCCATCCTGCCCCAGAGGAGGTGTCCAGAGGAAAAGAAGAGCGGTGCTTCTAGAGGGTCACTCACTCCTTCCTCCCGTCCCACCACACTCGTCTCTACACACCCCACCATGCCAAAGAGCTCCCAAGAACTGCTGGTGACCACACTGCGGCTCAGTGGTAGGTAACTTCCTACCTACTTGGCTGCGGTCTCTCGTCCCTGTGAACAGACTGCTCATTTCTCAGCTTTATGATTCCCTGGAACCCAAGGGCACCCCAGCCTTGGCACCTCCACCCCTGCCTGAACCAAGGTCCTGTCCGCCCCATGGTGGGTAACCGTCCTGGCCCAAGGACATGCAACTAAGGCCGTCAGATCAAGAGGCCTCTGGTCAGTAACTGGCCCAGGACAGGGAGGACAGCCACAGCCCCACAAGCAATTCTAACACTAAAAATGCTGCAGACTGGAGTGGGCTTGGCGTGGCCATGCAGGTCAGTCCTGTCCAGCAGCACCTGATGCCCTCCCTTGAATGTCAGTCCCTCATGCTGACGGAGGGAGGGAGGAAGAAGGAAAGATCACTATGCACAAAGGAACAAACTCCTCTGCTTATTAGGAACTGGAGATGTGTTTGGGATTAATTTGAAGAATGATTATTAACCTGATCCCAAATGTCACCAGAAAACAACAAATATCCTTTTTAGTTACAAACACAAGACTCCTCAAAAAACATAGGCTGAGTACCTCTGTTGTAAAATACTTGGGAGAGGTTTACAAATTTCAAAGTGTTTTGGATGCTAGAATATTTACATAGACTGTACAGTTGAGCATCCCTAATCCAAAAATCTGAAATCTGAAACTTGTATTTGCAGATGATATGATTCATATTTTAAAATCCTCAAGAACCCCCCCCACAAACAATGAGAGCTAACAAGTAAGTTAAGTAAAATGTGGGACCAATATGCAATTGTTGGTTGCATTTCTATACATTAGCAATGTGCAATCAGGAAAACAATTCTACCCACAGTGGTGTCAGGATAATATTTAGGAATAAATTTAACAGGAATGCAAGACAAGCACACTGAGAACTGCGAAGCCTTCCCACGTTCCGATGAAGAGTTGTCAGCACTGCTGAGACAGCAAGACTCTTCAAAGCAGTCTACAGATTTGATGCAGTCCCTATCAAAATCTCCACTGCCCCTTATGTAGAAATGACAGGCTGCTCCAGAATTCATGTGGCAGTGTAAGGGCCTCAGAACAGCCACTCCAATCCGGGAAGATGAGAAAGGACGCTGGAGGCCTCCCTCTCAAACAACAATGACCCACACAGTGTAGCAGACCCAGGGAGAGCGGTGGCGTTGGGCAAAGCCGAGAATCCAGAAACCACCCATGCCTATGCCTGTGCCACCACTACTGGGTACGGGTTTCTCCTTGGGGTTAAAAAATGTTCTGGAACCGGACAGCAGTGGTGGTCGTATGAGCTTGTGAATACACTAAAAACCACCAAATTGCACTCTTTAAACTGGTGAATTTTATGTTATGTGAAATTTTATGATATTTAAATATACATCTAAAAATATAACATTTAATGAAAATAATACTAAAATTAGGTGAACACTTAGGTAAAAGAAATCTAGCTGAAAGGTGAAGGACTGGTCAAGTTAAGAGAAGAGCATGTCGTGGAGGTTTAAAAGCTGTTCCCTTGGTAACATGCATTGTGACCCTGGGATAAGAGCAGGCAGGGTTCAGCTCGCCCAGCGCAGCCGTGACCACACGCACGCCCCTGCCTAAGCCTGGCCTCACCTCCTCACGGTTTCCAGCAGACAAAGCTGTCCAAGTGGTAAAAGGAACTTTAGGACCCAGAGCCTGGTGAGCACGAGGACAGGGCCCAACAGCGTTGATGCGGTCATGAGCTAGGCCAGGTCAGGGCTTGGATGGCGCCACTTCTGCCCTGACCACTCCCTATGCCCCTCCTCACCCAACCGTGTGCACCCAGTCTGGCTGGCACCCCAGACGTGCTGGGGTCTGAGCCCCAACACAGCTGAGTCCCTGCTTTGTCACCTCGTTCTCCAATCTCCTGGAACCTTGTGAGTCACAATGGGACCAAGATTTTCCGGGACACAGCATATGCATGTTGAGACAAATATCTATTTCACATCAAGATGCCTCCCCATGTCCTCCCCCCACACCTTCCCGCAGCTCCCATGAGAAGGAAGCGCAGGAATACCATTTTAATCTGCGTGCTGTCGGTCAGCTGCTGCACGGTGTAGGCGTCCTCTGTGTTGTACTGCAGCAGGATTGCCATCTGGAACGTGGAAGCCTTGAGGTCACAGAGAGAGGAAAGCGTAAACGTGGAGAAAACCACACACCACACACACCACCTGACTTTTACAAAACAAACTCTCCAAACACAGATGCAAAAAATAAAGCAGATTTAGAAGGGGACCCAAGGGGTTGCGCCACTGTCACACGCACTTTCCTGGAGGACAAGCCATTTCCTACCTTTCCAAACATTCAAACGGGTTTGAATTTCCTTCTTAAGCGTGTCTATGTAAACGCACTGTGTTCACATCCAACCTGACTCATGGGGACATTGGGACATAGATCTTCACATCTGTCTCTGTAAATTCTTTCTTGGTACAATACTGACACAAAACAAGCTGCATGCTGAATTTTATTATATTTGTTTCTTTTATCCTTAGCACTTTACTATCAATGTATAAAAAAAGTTCGATGAGAAGCAAGAAGGGCCTGCCACTGCCCTCCCACAGGCCACCAGGGAGATGGCGTGGAGCACACGTGTGGTTACCAGGAAAACACTATGGGCGACAGTTGGTGAGGAACCTGGACGTTTTTGAGAAAAAGCCTTAACTGAAATTTTGGTTCTGCCACCTAACAAGCTAGAATCCAGAGTCAGTGAGATTAACTAGACCTCAGCTTCTCGTCTACAAACCGGAAACATGACTGTAGTGACGATCATCGTGACAGTCACTCAGTACTCAGGGCTGCTGTGAATGGTGAGGACTGTTAATACAAAGCTGCCTGGTGAAGGAAGAGTGCTTATCCTAACAAAGCATGTGAAACTCCACCTGGACAAGGCCTGCGTTAGGCAGAAGCCGCGTCGAGCGCTTGTTAAAGACATCATTCGCTGACTTTTCACACCACTTCTGAAGGACAGACACCAACATCTCCATTGGGCAGAGAAGCAAAGTTGCTGGCCCCTCAGCCAAGACCTGGAATTCTGTAAACCGCCCATGCCCCCAGGCTTCACCCTGCACTGCTCCACACAAGCTCAGCCGGTTTCTACAATCTGTCTTATCTTCATTTAGAATTTTTAAAAAATTCGTTTTTAAGTAAGAAGGTGGTCTTACCTGCAAAGTGTATCTGTTCTTGAAGCAGTTTGTTACCAATTCTCCTTTGGACAACTGATACAACCATGTCAACTTCCTGCCACTGTGACGGCTAGCGTAGAAAGCTGTGAATCGCTGGTAACTCCGTTCCAACTGAATAAAAGGACAACATTATGTGGAGTCCACACTTGCTGCATCGTACAGGCAGCAATTCTAACTAAAGCGCACCAAAGCAGTTCGTACATAAAGCCAAGCACAAATGCCAAGGATGACTCTCTTGGAAAGTACTGGAAGCACTGGAGCCAAGGCCAAAGCAGGTTTCTGCTTCAAGCCCAGGAGATGCATTAGGTGTCAATTAGAGAACTGATTCAGTTCCGTTCTTTTATTTTTAAGAATCGATTTTATTAATTATTTCATCTGGTTTTTGTTTTTCCAAAACTCAGATGTGTATGTGGTGCTAGAGTTTGAACCCGGGTCCTCATGCACGACAGGCAAGTGCTCTACTGCTGGGCCATGGTGCCAGCCCTTTGGCTCCACTTGAGGAGTAAACCGACATGCCCGAAGACCGAGCTCAAGATGACGTCTTCAGCACCCAACCCGGCCCTCTCTCCACGAGCCAGCTGACCAGCAGCGAGGCCTCTGCAGGGACCATGCCACCACTTCCACTCAGCCCCAAGAGGACCAACCATCTTACCTCAGAAGGCAAAGCGAACGTGCAGGACTGTTGAAAGGGCCACGACCCGGAGCTCAGGACCTGGATGCTGAAGTCCACTAGGGGACGAGAATTCGGAAACACCTTTGGTTAGTTTCACAAGCCCAAACACGCCACTGCTTCAGATACTCTCTGTCAAACATGTTATATAGGGGCTGGGGCGGTGGCTGGCGGTTACGGTGCTTGCCCTGGCATGCACGAGCGACGTGGGTTCAAACCCCAGCACCATGTACACAACGAAGTGTTGGAGCACTAAAGCCACAAGAAAAACTAAATAAAATTGATTTTCTCTTTCTCTCTCTCACTGACCCTCTCTCTTAAAACAAAACAAAACAAAACAAAACAAAACAAAAAACAAAACTTGCTTGAATATAAATTAAGGATTGAACAAATATCATTCCCACTCATTTTATCCAGCTGAGCTTAGTGAAAGGCAGGAGCCAGCAGCCTTCCCTCCAGAGTGCAGGTGCTTTGAGTTACACCAGGAGAAGCTGCGGCCCCTGTGCTGCTTGGCTTCCCCCGCGGGTAGTGTGGCACCTGCCACCCCATGTCACAGACCTGGCACCCCAGCCCAATCAGAAGGACACTCAAAGTGGCAGGTGCACAGCTGCCTGGCCTGCGGCCTGTGAGAAGACCCCAGACAGGCACGGGCACCCGGCAAACTGCAGCAACTCCACCTTAACAGAGGGCAGGAGGTCCACTGGCAAAACTTTCCAGGGCACCAGTGGGTCGTCACACAACGTGACACCAAGCCCGCCACCCCCCACCACAGCAGGACTCTAACCACGACCACTGCCACCTCCGTGAGGTGGGGTTGCCCTCACTAACCCCAACTCAGACCCGCAGCCTCTACACCCAGTTCCACTCTATCTCTGTTGGCAGAATAAGATTCTTATGATCAAAATGATTTCTCCAACGGACCCAACACACGGTTTCAAACAGGACAAGGGAAAGGAGCCCGTGCAGCCCTCGTGTGGGCTGGAGCGGTCAGCCTGGCATGCAGGAGGAACTTCCTCGACCCAGTCTGAGCAGATGACAGGGCACCTGCCACTGTCACTGTGCTATGCTGCCGCCAGGAACCCTGCCTGTGAGAACACCAGGTACTCACGGTCCAGCGGCTCTGAATTTGTCAGGTGCTTTTTGAACTGCTCATTCAGATCTTTGCTCACACCAATGTCCTGGAACATCCGCTGAAGCTTGGAGGTGTACTCAAAACCACAGGCTTGCTGAAAGAATCCAGATATTGTCTCATTAATTTGTACAGAAATACAAATGTATACAAGGCAATGTCAGAGAAACCACAGCTTGAAAACACTGAATATGCGCTAAGTTTATTACATAGTATCAAAAACAGTGAAATCTCCACGCACAGGATAACAACTGCAGCCTCCAAGAGCAAGGCATGCGCCACTGGCAGAAGGCAAAGCAACAGGACTTGTGTCTTTAATCCCAACGCCGTCCCCCAAGCACATGCTGTAGTGCCAACCTCTGATGGGAAGGTATGTCGAGGAAGTCATGAGGGTGACGCCCTCAGGACAGGCCTGGTGTCCTCTTACAAGGAGACACTGGAGAGCTCTAGAGTGCTCTCTGCCAGATGACGATAGAGACGGCACTGCCGCATTGGGAGGCAGTGGGGACCAGCTGGCGGGCACCCTGGTCTTGGACTTGCAGCTCCAGAATTTTGAGAATCAACTGCTATTGTTTAAGCCCATGGTCTATGGTTCTTTGTTCTGGTGGCTGAGTAAAGACCCCCTGCTGCAGTTCCAGGTCCAAGTGAAACATGCCCTAAGATGCATGACAGCAGGTGGCAGGCTGGCCAGCCCAGAACGCACCCAGGGGTCGGGCAAAGGGGACTGAGTAAAGCACCACAGCCCCTAGTCCTCCTGCAGCAGCCAAAAAAACCAGAGCCGGCAGCGCGGTGCAGCAGCTCGAATCCAATCAAAGGCCCGGGGGAGGGATGGCAACGGTGAGCCAAGCCCTGCCTGGGTGTGAGCAGGGCCCCAGGCTTGCCTAGAGCAAGGCAGGCTCCAGCAGCTGAGCAGTCTCCTCTGCCCACCGACGCCCCGGGGGACTTGAGAGCCAGCACAGCGACTCACCTTCAGCTTGGAGATCATGCTCGCCTCTGCATCATCGCTCGCGCTGTTCTGGTGCACCAGCCTCTTGGCCAGCATCTTTGCGTAGAACTTCTGGAACACGTCTTTATCCTCTATGTACTTGAAGACAACCATCTGACAAAGCCACCAAGAGAACGCACTTCGTGGAGTGTGCCAGGTGCAGGCCGCACGCCAGGACGCACAGCACGCGTGGTCCTCTGTGACAGTAGGAACCACCCCAGGGAATGGACACTAAGCATTCACACCAGTCCACCGAATCACATGAAGCTGGACTAGACGCAGTGCCAGAGAGGACAGCACCGCCTCCATCAAGGAGTCAAAGCACAGATTCCAACAAAACCACACCCTACACAGCCTGGAACAACTGTCAGCACCATGTGGTCCCCAACACCTTACCACTTGGTTGAGCGTGTCTTCTAGTTCCGCCTCTTCTGGGTTCTTGGAACTGCAATTTTAAAAAAGGTACCATGTTTTAAAACAGACGGGCAGGCATTTACACAGCACTATTTGGCCAAATGGCCTTCTCAGAGGGGACTGAGTGCTCAAACCATCAGCCTCCTGTCCCTACATGGCGACCTGGCAACGCCCATTGTGCAGAACAGCCAAGGGGCAAAACCATCAGCAGGTATTCATGGAAACCCCAAGAAATTACGACGGAGTTTTCCTTGAAGACAGTCCGCCTACGCATCGGCGAACGAGGCTTCTTAGGGTCTGCAGGAATTTAGCTCTGAGCAAATGAAAAGGCACATCCTTTGCTCTCCGTGCCTGACTGTGGCCTTCTGGTTCTGTCTACGGAACAGAGGGCAGTCCGCACACAAACATTAATCACAGGTGACTTAAGGGTAAACGATTTTTGAAAGGTTTTGCTAGACATGTTCTTTATAAACAAAGCCTCTTAATTCACATGAAAAGAACGAGCCAGCCAATAAGCTCTGAAGGGCGCCCCCACTAAGAACAGCCGGCGCAGCAGGGAGCCTGCTCTCCCCTGGCAGCTCAGGAAGCTGCTCCCCAGCAAGCGCCTCTGAAGGACTGCTCTGGAAGTTTCAGGAGACATAACTGATGACACACGGTCTGATTAGGGCCATTTAGAAAGACAATGGGTAAAGAGGAACTTCGTACTGGCAGAGTACTTCCATATTTAAATTACTTAATCATATTATGTTCAAAAAAAGCTGACATGAGTCAGAGAAAGCAGTCCAAGGTAGAGCCCTTTTCCACTCTTGGTAAAAACGCAACACTGGGGACTGGATCAGCAATCACAGCGCTTGCCTGGAATGCGCAAGGACGCAGGTTTGAACCCCAGCACCCACAATACAGCAAAGTCTCAAAGTAAAGAAAGCCACATGAAGGAAAAAAAAAAAAGGAAAGAAATGGAATGAGCTGTCTCTTTCTCTCTCTCTCTCACTGTCCCCCTCTCTTAAAAACAAACTAACAATGCAGCAGTGGACCTGAAGAGACTGCCTTCAACCCTGCACTGGACCAGCGTGGCGGTCAATAAAGAAAAGCTGCTCACGCTGTCACTGGCCTGGGGATGGCTTCCTGGCAAAGTTAGTAGAGACAGCTATTTCCTTTTTCTTTTTTAATTTTTTTTTAATTAGAAGTATATAGAGATACAATTGAGGGGAAACATTATCAAACCATCAGTAATCAATGTATATATACTTTGTTATCCAGGGGTGATGCAATAACATGGATGACCACCTTGGGTTTCCCCTGTTGCAGTTTCCCCCAGAAGAACTCTTGCGTTAAATGGGTATCTCGTGGAGGAATGACATCGGCTTCTGGGATGGTTCCCCCATCTTCCCATTCTCCAGTCTCCTAGGAGTTCTTCATACACCCTCCCCCGTCCACATCCCCCTCCCTACGCCTCCAAGTATCCTAGGAAGCCATCCCCCTATTACTCTGAGAGTCATTCAATTTGAAGTATTGTTAGGTTAGCCGTCTACCCTACTGGTTCCCCATATATTCTAGCATCCACAGATGAGAGAAAACATTTGGCCCTTAAGGCTCTGAGATTGGGAGACTTCACTAAGCATAATTCTTTCCATCTCCATCCATTTGGCTGCAAAAGCCATAATATCGTCTTCTCTAATGGCCGAGTAGTATTCCATTGTATATATATACCAAAGTTTTTGTATCCACTCGTCGAGTGAGGGGCATCTGGGTTGGTTCCATAGTTTAGCTATAGTAAATTGAGCTGCTATAAACCTTGATGAAGCCACATCACTATAATATGCTGATTCTCTTTTGGGAAAATCCCCAGGAGTGGGATAGCTGGGTCGTAAGGTGGTTCCATCCTTAATTTTTTGAGGCTTCTCCACACTGCTTTCCAGAGTGGCTGAACCAGTTTGCAGTCCCACCAGCAGTGTAGTAGTGTTCCTCTTTTCCCACAGCCCCTCCAGCATCTGTTGTTGTTTGTATTCTTCATTTTTGCCATTCTAACAGGAGTGAGGTGGTATCTTATTGAAGTTTTGATTTGCATTTCCCTTAGAGCTAATGATGTAGAGCATTTTCTCATATATTTATGGGCTTTCTGGACTTCCACTGGAGAGAAGTTCCTTTTGAGTTCTTTAGCCCATTTATTGATTGGATTATTTATGAGTTTGGAGTTTAGTTTCTTTAGTACCCTGTAAATGCTGGATATTAGCCGTCTGTCCGAGGTGTAGCAGGCAAAGGTTTTCTCCCATTCTGTAGGTTCTCTCTTGATGCTCTTGACTAGATCTTTAGCGAGACAGCTATTTTCTAAAAAATTAATTTTAAGAGAGAGCTACTGACCCTTACCGATTGTTTCTCCATCCTCCACCACAAAGACCACGTGGTTCTCCCATGCTCCCCTACTAACACTGGAAACCTGTGGCTTGCTACACGCACTGTATTCCCAGGAATAATTCTTCAGTTCACGGACAAATTTCCGCAACTGTGTTCTTAGGTGAGACTTGTTTGTGGTCTTCTTTGTAATGGGATCATGCTAGCCTTACAGGAGTGTTTGAAGTGTAATTAACTGATACCAAAACCAGTATAGTTTGCTGACTGTACTGCAACAGACATCCGGAAGGGGACTCTCCCTTCATAAGAACCTTGAACATCTGTTGATGAGACATTTGGGGTAGAGTGAGTGAAACCCTGACGCTTCTGATGGGAAGGAGATACTGAGGGAAACCAGGTTGGGGGAACACATACACAATCAGTGGGGAGAGAGGTGCATCTGACCATGTGGCCTCCACCTCTGAATGACATAAATCATGAATAGATCAGGAAAAGTACCAGTGGAAATAAGGTGACTGAAAAGTAAGGAACATGAACAGCAAGGTAACAAGAGATTCAATCTGTGTAGAACATAATGGAAACTTTAACTCCTCCGATCAGAGCAGGCTTTGAGCAAGCACACAGCGCGGAAACACTAAGGCCAATACCTCTTCTTCAACAAGGAGTCACAGTACCGGGCCAGCAGCTCCGGGGATTTACTGGACGACTGAGCCATCTTGGTAACCGCGTTGTTGTTTATGAAGCGACCACACGCCTGTGTCACAGAAAAGACGGTTAAGAGGAAAATGTCCTCCCTACGCGCACTGCAGGAAAGCTGCAGCAGCACCAGACCCACCTTATCCAGCGCAGCCACGAAGCCGGCATCGTTGTTGAATGCAGACATCACCAGGGCGTTGTACTTTTTATGAACATCCAGCACTGTCTGTACGTACATTTTGGGGTCCTTATTGAGAGGAAAAGCAGAAACAAAAGGTGCTTATTGAGAATTCATTTGTACATTAATATGCTACAATAAAATACTCTAGCCAGGTGTGGTGGTGCAGCCTGTACCCCAGCTACACAGGAGGCTGAGGATCAGCCTGAGTGACTTAGTGAGACTTGTCCCAAAAACAAATAAAAACAGAATTAATACATACATAAAAAGGGCTGAGGATACAGTTCAGTGGTACAGTGTCCCTGAGTTCAGCCCCCAGTACTGCCAAAAATACCCCCAGATCTAAAAAGGTTTAAATACATCTTCAAAGAAATTAACAAATATGATCAGAACTTTTGGCTTTACCCAGGAACACCCAGGGCATTGTTTCTACACGTGAGAAAGAGAACATATCCTCTGGACTTGAGACTGGAGTAAGCAACAGCTCTGCGAAGTCATTTTGCTGAGGATGCTCACAATCCAAATTTGGTATTTTATTCTGCCTGCAATCAGTCAATGAGACCAATCTTGAACTCAGCTGGGCGAGTGACTCAATAAGAAACAGGTTAGGGGCTGGAGCAGGGTGGCTCAGCAGTTAGGCACTTGCTTGGCATGCGTGAGACTTGGGTTCGAGCCCCAGCACCATGTACACAACTAAGTATTGGAGAAACAAAGGCCAGATGAAAACTAAATAAAGCTGATTCTCTCTTAGGCCACAGGGAGTCTCCATCCAGAGAACAGGACACGAATGAAGTGGCAAGATGAGCCACTGGGAGGGGCCTGGCACCATGCTAAGAGAAGGCGCCAAGAACAAGCAGGACCCAGCAGATAATGCAGAGCCCTTTCCAGGCTCCCAGGCCCTTCACAGGGACCACACAGAGCTAAGGTGGGTCCACCCCGATCTTACAGATGAAAAATCAAGTCACAGTTAAGCATCTTGCCAAGGGTTTCAACAGCAGCAGAGAAAGGCAAGGGCCCAGGCAGGTGGCTCCTGAGCTGGACTCGCTCTCCATGGCTTAGAAAAGGGGAAAGGCTCAGGGACCGGAGGGGGGGAGGGTCGGCCACAGCACGAGTCAGGAGCCCTCAGCCCATGAACCAGAGGGCTCAGGAGCCAGGGCTGAAATCAAGTTTCTGATGAATTACTGCAGTGTTCAGGACTGAGAAACCAGAATCGCCCACATGCTGACTACTCTGGGTTTTGGGCAATATTCATTTATTTTTAACTAATAATGGGTAACCAGTGAGAGCATGACCCCATTACGAAAAATTACAACATGTTCAGAGGTTTTCTGTATTAAAAAAGCAATGTTATTATTATGAAAAAATATAGGATTATAATTTCAGTAAGATGGAAATAAGGTCACTACCAGATATAAACATTTGATAAGAGTGAAGCTGATATAAAATCACTGCCAAAAAAAAAAATCATTTAAGATACTGGAAGGTAATACACTTGGTAAGTTAAAACTATCCATCTTTTCCCCCTGCTGAAATCAGTACCAGGCACTGAACTCAGGGGTAATCATGGAACCACATTCCCAGCCCTTTTTATATTTTATTTTGAGACAAGGTCTCTGTAAGCTGCTTGGGGCCTGGCTAAGTAGCTGAGGCTGGCTTTGAACTTGTGGTCCTCCTATCTCAGCCTCCCACTGGGAGGTCACTGGGAGTGCACCACCACCCAGCTCACAGGGCACCATGTGCTCCTTCATTTTAATCCACTTTTCACAGAGTGTGTAAACAACTTTTTTTTTTTTAAAGGAAGGAGAGGGCTGGAGTGGTAGTTTAGCAGTTACGCTGCTTGCCCAGCATGCGCAAGTACACGAGTTCAAACCCCAGCACCACATACAAAACGTAGTCTCGGAGCAACAAAAGCCACATGAAAAATTAAATAAAATTGATTCTTTCTCACTGACCCTCTCTCTTAAAAAAAAAAAAAAGAGAGAGAGAGAAAGAAAGAGGGAGAATGAATCAGTTTGTTTTTCATCTGGTTTTCATTGCTCTGACTCTTAGTTGTGTACGTGGTGTGCTGGGGTTTAAACCCACATCCTTGCATATTCTAGGCAAGCACTCCAACCACTGAGCCACTGCTCCAGCCCCTGAAAACAACTTTTTAAAAATAAAAATCTGCTCTTATCAAGTGCACTCTCACCATAACACCCTTACCTAGCTTCCTCTTGTCCTCAGGATTAAGCCAACTAACAACCAAAATGGTTTCTAGGGGCAGCCAGGCCTGGCCAGCCACCCCTGCCCTTTCTGCCAAACCTCTTTGGTCACACTCAGGGTCTCAAGTGCTTAGAATGGGTAGGTCTACACCCACAGAGGTGTGTCTGTCGGGGATGCCCTTCGCATAGCCAGCTCTAAGTCTTCTCTCAGTCAACAATTTTTTTCTGGAGATTTCTCTGAACCCCCAAGATAAGCCTCCCGGCCACAAGTGGCCCCAAGTCCTACGGCAAGGCACTCATCGTGACTTCACAAAGAGAAAATATATTTCTAATTTTGAGTCTCATGGAACTTCTTTTTATCAAGTATGTCCCTAACAAGGTACACCAAGAATGACATTAAGAGGTTTGAGGGCTTTGCCCAGAGCGCTCATGTACAGTTGGGAGATGATTTTGGAGGATCCACTATGACCCTAAGTATTAGGTAACATCTAAATGACCCAGTACTATCCAAGAACACTGCCCAGAGCGTCTCCACTCTGCAGGCTTGAGGGAACACCCCTCAACACTCATGCATGCAAACTGGCCTTCCCTAGGCCAGTATGAGATTCAAACCGTCCTTGGAAGTCTGCCCTTGCCCATAGCCAGCCCCATGGGCACAGGTAGCATCCACATCTTTCATCCAGCTGGGGCCAACAAGAGCAGATCATTACAGGGATTTTGAGAGTTCGGAGGACAGGTGTCAACGACATCAACAAACGCACAGCTGCCTCATGACTGGGGCTCATTCAATACTTCAGGTTTTACCTCTGGGTAATTTTTCTTTGATAAGAAATTGGGGGGATATTGAACAAATTGTTTTGCTGATTTGTGTGCATCTAGGAATACGTGACAACCAATCCCATCATTCTGTAAAACTATAATGCACTAATAAAAATATATTAAAAACAAATTAGGGGAAAGAAATGAAATCCCACTGAGCAAGAAACACATCGCATCATCATTTGGGGCTGTATAATCCTCCCATATGCACATGGCCTCCGTATTTAAAACAGAGAAGCTGAAGCGTCAGGAAACACACAAACAGCAATCGCGAGCCTTTAACTCGGAGAGAGCCAGGCAACAATTTGTCTGCAGACAGACTTCACTCTGCCAGAGACTTACGAAAAGGCTTAACCCTGGGGTGGCTGTCCTCAACACCCAGTGTTTCTGAGGTGCCCCATGCCAGTCGGTGTGTATTCGGGCACACAAAAGTAACTGGTATCAACTGATCAGCAAAAAGGCGGGGAGGTGGGTAAATATGAGAGTACTTGGTACTCTGAGTCTCCTGTTTTCCTGGCGGGCTTTTCTCCTCCTCCGCCTCACGTCTTTCAATAAGCAGAATAAGTACCTTTCAGACTGTGCGGGCCTTCCATCTAGAACACTGGGATGACACCACCACTGAAGATGCGCTGTCCAGTCTCACTATTTTACCTGTCTGCTACTTTCTGCTTCAACCATTTATATTCATCAAGATTCTAGTCTCAGACCATAGTTAATAAATCTTTGCTCATTACCTGTGTTCTGATAAACTCACTACTTCCTGATCCCTGCCATGTGACTGGGTGGGCTCTTGCCTTCTCTAGACTGTTCCTTTACTTCTGGCTCACACCATACTTTCCTCCAACCCCAGGTAAGGCTGAAGATCTTTCCCCAGCCTTCTGGAATTACCCACAAATGCTGAGGCTCTAGCTGACTAAATAAAGGGGCTAGGTGAACAGAGGTGAATCTGATGAATTCTGGAAGCAGAACTAGGCTGGCCAGAAAAAGCTGATTTCTCCAAAGAGAAGGAGCAAGACTCACCAGAGAGCATGCATTAGAGAGAATGAACCAGGTCAGAAACGAGGGGTGCATGGAGATGAGGAGGGGCTGCCCGGCTCAACACAGGTAGAAGAGAGAAGTTCAGGTCTGGCCTCTGACAGGCCTTGAACCCAACAGGGATCACTTTAGGACTTGCAAGATTTAAACTCGACTTCAGTCTGACACAGTGAAGGCTGATTTGGGTGGGGAAATACTTCTACAATGAGTTTTCTTGTGATTAAAATCTTCCCTTCTGCTGAAAGAAAGGTGTACCCTAAATTTATTAATAAAATGAAAGCCTGGTTGTTCTAGACTCAAAAATGACAACTATATATTTTTGCTTTCAGAGAAAATGGTTATTCTCTTCATCCATGACCAGGCAAAGTAAACACCAAGCCTCTTGCTTGCCTGAAGCTGTGGCCTGCTACTCACAAACTCAGTCGTATGCTACCGCAACCAACTTGCATTTTCAGCCGCGCCGGCTCTGTGTGGAACTGCATTTGTCAGTCTGGCCCCCTAGGCAAGCTATGCCTTTGGCTCAACCTTTCCAATATCCGCTTAAACAAAATCTTTACATTTTTGGTTTTTAAAAAATGTTGTAGCCGGGTGTGGTGGCACAAGCCTATAATCCCAGCAGCTCAGGAGGCTGAGACAGGAGAACTGCAAGTTCAAAGCCAGCTTTGGCAACTTAGTGAGGCCTTAAACAACTTAGAAAGACCCTGACTCAAAATTAAAAATAGGTCAGGGATGTGGCTCAGTGGTTAAGCACACCTGGCTTCAATTCCCAGTACCCCCCCAAAAAAAGTTGTAATATGGAAAATTCGCAAACAAATTCAGTAAACCAACCCCTATAAAGCCATCACCCAGTTTTACAGAAGGGCATCTGGCTTTCACAGTAGGATTTTCTCCTCTCTTATCACTCTTTTAAGATCTCACGGACGCATATCAGCCCCTTTAACCCATCCACGCCACGGCAGCATGTGAAGCTACTCAAAGCTGACTGCATCACCGACTGGGCAAACGTTCTCCCAGCAGCCACAGAAGGTGTGCACTGGGCCCACGCTCCAGCTGCACCTGACTGCAGAGGGGAAAGAGCCCTGGGTGTGCAGGCCAGTCCCAAGCCTCCCATCTTCCCAACACTGCATAACTCGTTTGGCGCACTCAGGAAGAAGTTCACAGGTGGAGGGGCCAGTATTTAACTCTAACTCAAGTTCTCAATCTAAACCACTGAACCTTTCACGGCTCTCATAAGGTTCTAAATCCTGGGCTTTGGTCTTATGCTGAAAACAAAGCCTTGAAGAGCTCCTTGGTTTTAGTTCTGTCCTGTACAACTTTCCACCTGGAATGCTCCCTTTTTACACACTAGCACCCTAATCCCGGAGCAAGCAGTTCCCAGCAGATCCTGAAAATTTATCCTCCTGTCTCAGTACACAAATTCTATCAAAGCTGCAAATAAATGTTCTCAACTGTATTTCTCACTCAGTCTCTGCAGCCCCACGCCCCAGCGTTAGGCCCAGTAGCTGTGGTGGACATTTAAGTAGCCACAAAGCTACTTCTGTTGGGGGATGGTGCAGTGCTGGATGGCCTGAGGACACCAAGTCCAGATACAGTTTCAAAGAGGACTCTGTGCTTGTTTCCATTTCTGCCCTAATGACAGACAGTAAGAGGCATTCTCTTAACTGACTTAATGTTCGTTTATCAAACTGTCTTCGCAGGGGAGCACAACAGCACCCGGCTGCGGGGCAATCTGCTAATTAAAAATTCCAAATGGAATCAGCAGTAACAAGACTGAAGGCTACTTTCAAGTTTGCACTATTTGATTCTTTCCCTGAACTTTATCTTGGCATTTTGCTCTAAGTGGTGTCAAGGACAATGATAAAATCATCTAAAGACTTGATGTCATATCTGCCTTTGTTGTTGGTGAGTCTGTCCACAGAGAAAGGATTCTCAGTTCTGAACATGAACAGAATCGTCTTTAGCTTGCAGTAGTTCCCAGTACTGTTTTCACTACAAGTTCTCTACTGACTCGAGAAATTCAGAGGCAGGAGTTCTCCTCAAGCAAGAACCCTGGACCATAGCACACACACGGGGCTCTCACTGGGCTCCGTTCTGTCCCACATCCTCCTTCTGCACACTGATATGTTCAACTTACCCTGGGCTACATTTTTTAAGCGTATGTATATGCAGGGCCAAATACTTCTGGGAACAAAGAGTATAATTAAAATGTAAAACCAGTGAAATTTATTCCGTTTAAGTCACTGTGCTACGCTTTGAGGACATGGAGGCAGATGAAGTCATCTGTGAGCAGATACCTGCACAGACGCCTGAGCTCTAAAGCAGTGCAAAGTGCTGTTATCTCAAGGAGACTCACCACGTGAGGTGGTGGAGGAAGGCTTCACAGGACAAGTGGCACCTGAGCTGGCATTCTAGCAGACAGACAGGTGTTTAATAGGTAGGAAGAAGGAACATGTGTGAGCAGACTGACACACCGAGGGGACTGAAAGGCCTCTTAAAAGCACCGTGGGCACCGAGGCTGAGGCCACAGGTACCCTGGGGTTGAGAGCCCTGCCAAGGGTACAGTGGGCGCCCAGCAGCTGGCTGCTCCTCCTGGCCATCACCACCAGTGGACAGCTGCTGTCACAGGCACTCCAGCTACAAGAGCGTGAAACTAACAGGCTACAGTGCAACTTCACTCCAAGGGTTCACAGTCCATGGGACAGTTGAGAAACTCAGAGGTTATCAACAAATATAAAGTAGTAACGAGAGGGTTTTATAAATGCCAGAGGGCTTAGGAGGACTGATTAAGGGGAGCTCATTTTAGAAGGAAGGATCTGGGCTGGCCTTAAAGCAGGAGACTAAGCCAAGGTGAAAGCAGGGATAGCTGTGTCACAAGCAGAGATATCAGGAGGAGGGGAAAGTGCATGTAACCTACTTGTTTCACTGGAAGACAGGCCATGAGAATGGGGGGATATTAGAAGAGGATTTTGGATGCAATGCAATATCATGATTTAGTGGATTATCATAAAGAATTTCTATTCTGTTTTGCCTAAAAGGTAAAGAATGCAGAGAAAACCCATTAAGATGTTAAGCAGTGCTTTTGAAAGATTAAACTGCTAATTGTCATGAAGGACGGATGGGGGAGGTGAGATTTAAGACCTTGTGAGTGCAGGAGCGATGGGGCTGGTTTGAGATGGCAGCATTTGGGGCTGCAGAGTGAGTGACAACCAAGGAGAGAGGCACCTCCACATCCCTTGAGTCCAAGAGGACAGACACAGAAGACAGCTCAATGCTGAGAAGGGGTGACGGCAGGCTGCCTACTGGCCTGGAAAGGAGTCGGGGGCCATTCAGATGCAGTTAGGAAATTGGATCCCATTATATTACCAACGTTTGCTGCACCCCCAGGGTGAAGGCAGGGCAGTCCATGCCAGCCAGATGCCACTCCACCCTTAACTGAGCAGGAAGCAGGGCTAAGTTTTTAAATGAACCTGCAATGTATGAATTAGGAAATGAGCCATGGAGATTGATGAGAGGCCAAAGGTGAGGTACTTTAGGTTGGAATTCTTGGCATCAAGACCATTGCAAGGATGCTGCAGAGCTTGCTGGATGAATGAAAACAATGATTTCAATTGAACTGGCAATCTGTCAGCTCTTCGAGTCGAACCCTCAACCAACACCACACAGGTTGCTGCTCTGACAGCTTAAAAAACTCAAGACCTTACTACAAGGCCAGACACAGGCAGGACCATTCAATTATTTATAAAATGACTATGTGAGGGTATGGTCTCTGCTTCAAAATGCTCCCTAAATGAATGGGGCCCATCCTCCTCCTATATACATACATACATACATTTTTTTTTTTTGAGAGAGAGAGAGGGAGAGAGGGGGAAAAGAGAGAGAGAGAGACATAATTTTATTTAGTTTTTTATGTGGCTTTTGTTTCTCCAACACTTTGCTGTGTTCGTGGTGCTGGGGTTCTAACCCATGTCCTCACCACATGCCAGGCAAGCACAGTAACTGATGAGCCACCGCTCCAGTCCTCTCCTCCTACATTTTGATAGATTATCTTTCTGCAAATGGGTATTGTATTGCCAACTATGGAACACATTTGTTGTGCTTTGGTCCGCTGATGTGAGCGCAGATCTTTCAGTTTCTGACTTCCAGACATAGTGGCCTGTGGACAGTACTAGCTTCCCTTGCCACCCACTCCCTTTCAGTCCAGAAGTTAAGTATGGGTAACTGGCCCATTAAACTTGCCTGCTAATAAACTGTTTATGCTAACTTTGTTCAGTTCTATACCAGTTTTAAATCCCATCCTTGAATGTCTCTGTGTACAAGGTGCCCCAAACCCTAGCACCCCAGGCAGCATGCTAATGTCTTCCAGTTTGGCACGGGAGTAGTAGAGCCTCAATAGCAAGGCTCTCCAAAGGCAGGAGGGAAGGCTTCAAACAGGTGGGACAGAGCCACAATGACAAGTTTCTGTGTCCTGTAGCCTGCAAAGCCCCCTGCTCCGTGGGAGCGCTAAGCCAGACTGCTATCCCCGGAGGCACTGGGAATGTCTGGCAGGATGCAGTACAACTAAGAACAGTGTGCCTGTGAGGGTTTGTCTTCAGCACCTGCCAGGGCATCAGGTGCTGAGAGGGAGGGGGTCCACGGACTCCCCTTGAGCCAGGTGCTCAGGAAGAGCCAGCACTTCCTTTTTAAGCTGGTTTTAAGTATGTTCAAAGCTGCCTGAGGGAAAACTCATACGCTGGTCTTGGAAGTATTTATTTCAAAAAACATAGTTTGAATCACATTATGAACACAAAACCTGTAATAATTTCAGTAGAGATCGCACGTCAGCAGTAAAGCTGGGGTTCCAAACATTAAAGGCATAAATGTAAGAATGGAGGGAACAGATGGGTACGAAGCTTTTGATTTGGGTCTTTCAAAGGAGTTAATTTAATAAATAGCATTTTGGGTGTAACATAAAGCAGACCAGTCCAGAGTAAGACACAGGATTAGCATATTAAGAAACATGGGCTCGGTGGTAATTCCAGACACTTGGGAGGCTGAGGAGAAGGATGGCACGTTGAGGCCTGTCTTGGCAACTCTGCAAGACCCTGTCTCAAAAAAATGAAAAGAGCTAGGGATGTGGCTAGTGGTAGAGCACTAGCACTACTGGGTTCAACTACCAGTACTGCAGGGCGGGAAATTATAGCCAATTATTCCTCCAATTTAGAAACTTCCTTTGTTTTGAAAATGATGGACATTAGAAGTGACATTCCATCATTCCCATGAAAGCAAAGAAGCAATTTATAACATACATGCTAACTCTAACTATATTCACATACAATGCAAGTCCCCTAAGGCCAATCTCACATGTCATATGGAAAAGCAGGTCATTACTCAGTTTTGCTGTCCACATAGCTACACTGTTGAATCAACAACCGTGGAAAACCTCTAACGATCAAAAGGCTGCCCTTACTCAAGGTGGCCCCTTCTACAGCGTGCACCTCTGTCAGGCCTTTTAAAAGGAACATTTAGCTTGTTAACAGAAGTCATCAAAATGTTAAAGATGATTTTTAAGCGAGTTTTTAAAATTAAATCGTGAAGAACAGCAGTCATGACTGCTGGGCACTACATGCCCGATTCTAGTGCCTTCTATTACTATGGATTTACAGGAACCCCAAAACAGCACTATGATAATTTCTTTCTTTCTTTCTTTTTTTAAACAACATCTGTGGGTAGAAAAAGCAACTTGTCGAAAGTCACAGTTAGTAAAAGGCAGAGTTGGGATCTGTCTAGGGTCTGCACTCAGCCACACACACAATGACATCTTATGTCCCCACAATGGGGATTTCATACTGAAGTTTATACTAAAACCTGGAGCTCTCTTCCACAAAACTACTACTAAGCCAGGTCCCTCCCATACTGTAAGTCTAAAGTTAATTTTCTACAGACCTAAAGGAAGGGTTTTACATTCTCCCTCTAATGATTCATAGGTAGGCCACAGAATTCTCAACCCTCCAAATTAAATATGGAAAAGAACTTTGCAAAAGTAACAGAGAAATAAGGATTTTAAAAAAATCCTAAAATCAGTATTGTCAAAAAAAAAATTAACATTAAGTACAATAAAATCAGAAAAAGTTTTCTGAACTTAGGTGTAAGAACCAAGTGTGATTTAGAAACTTTTCTTCTTGTTAATTCTCCCAAACACTATTAAAATTAAAGTCTGGGCTGGAGAGGTGGCTCAATGGTTAGCACTTACCTGGCATGTGTGAGGAGCAGGGTTCAAACCCCAGCACCACACACATAACTAAGTGCCAGAAAAACAAAAACCAGAAGGGGGAAAAAAAAAAAAAAGAAAAATTAAAGTCCACCAAAGGATCAAAACTGAAGACAAGTGATTTGTGTCTTGGAAACCTGGTATTTCCCATGTAAAATCAGCACCTGAATTACAGAAATCCTAGCAAGAACATTCTTTGTAGCTCCTGGGGTAGGGAGGGCATAGGAAAAATGCTGTAAATTTTGGGACCTCTTCAGTGCAAACAGCCTCATGATCTTCAGTTGAACGGTACAACTCAAAGTTCCTGAGAGGTACAATGAGCTGTAGGAGGCAGAAGAAGTTTGTAGGAGCTTTGCTTTCTATGCCTAAAAGGGGCCACAACGATTTATGGGGGAATTTGCTTAAAAAAAAAAAAAAAAAAAAAAAAAAAAGGATGTTCGTGAATTCTCTACTTCAGAGTCACAACAAATCCACCAGGAGAGGTTTGGTAGAATCTTAACTGCCTGGACTCATGATGGAGCTGCACCACACACCTGCCTCTGTGGCACACACGCAGAACCGCTGCTTCCAACCAAGTTCCACTTACATTTAAGGCAGCTTCACCACACTTCTCGATTGCTGCAAGACCCTGATTGTGAATGTGTGTCTCCAGCAGCTTCTTCAACTCTCCTAGGCCATCCTGGATCCTAGATACAAGATTATACATGCGTCCCAAATCTGAAAGAAGAAGGTGGCCACCTTTATGCACAGAAACAAATCCTGCTATCTACTCCACTCATCATATATTTAGATTGAGATGAAAGATTCAGAAATAGGATAGCTGTTTTCAGATGCTAATAATGATTTCATGAATTGACTGTTTCATGAAAGCACAATATTTTCTATGTGACAGATACATATTCTGCTATAAGTTACAATTAAGTCAGGCTACTGTAGAAGCTTAATCCCCACCCCCCACCCACTATGAGATCTTCTAACAGAGAGTTCTTCAGAGACTGAATCTAAAGATTATTCAGATTTTCAGCACTGAGATATTATTTGTACCTGACAGGTAAGAGGCACTTAAGTACATTTAAGGTGACTATGGATCACCATCTCAACTATACAGGTCACAAAGGGGGTCCCCAAGTTCTTCACTTACTATATGTTGTATATGTTCGATTTATGAGAGACAGAAAAAAATACGCAAAACCCAAACATCTATGACTGACTGTGCTCCTTAGACGTTCCAGAGCAGCAGGAGTAACTAAGGGAATATAAAATTCTTCCCATTCTCAGTGAATTTTCAAAGGAAGAAAATTCAAGAATGACTTATAGGTGGCTGGAGCAGTGGCTCAGCGGCTGGAGAGCCAGGACCCGGGTTCAAACCCCAGCACCACATACACAAGTAAGAGTCAGACAAACAAAAGCCAGATGAAAAAATAAATAAAACAGATTCTCTATCGCTCTCTTAAAAAAATTAATTATGGATAGCATCATTTAACCCTAAAAGAATAGGGAACAAGTTACAATTCTTCTTCCAAAGAAGAAATCTGAAATCAGCACATGACAAGGGCACACGCTCCATCTCCGAACAGTGCCAGTCGCTGGGCAGGACTGCAGGTGCTGTGGCCCTGCCCTGCAGCTGACGGCAGTGCCTGCGCCTCCTAAGTCTCACGCTCACCTTCGTTCTTGTCAGCATCTAGTAAGTTCTGGAACTCTGTGTGGAAAATTTCCAAGTGTTTTTCGATGAGGACCTGCTCACACTTTCTTGCCAGCTCATCCTGTGTGCTTTCATGAAGATAAACCTGAACTCTTCGCTGTTCCTCAAGCAGACGGGCCTCTGCCTGTAGAAAATTAATTCGAGTGGTTTTGATTTGCTTTTAAAGAACCATTATGTGAATAACAGTAAATTAAATTCACAAATCTGTTATAATGAAATCTATCACAAAAAAAGCAAAGAGGCTTTCTGATTGTCGGGTGAACGCTGACCATGCTTAAAGGGTCACCGATGAAGTCTTGCTTTTCCGCAATACATACACAAGTGCTTCAGATCCACTCATGGGCCTAGTAACAGTTCAGACATCTTCACAGCCATTTTTCCCTTCAGATAAATGACACTTTACCTTTTGGGTGTTAACATCCCCACCTGACCCCTGAGAAACCTACGCACCCTCCTTGAACACGGACACCAGGTAAGAGACCCTACTTTTGATTGAAAGCTGCCTGAAGTCAAGGCTGTACCAATACAATCCTGAAAATGACTTGGGAACAATCTTTAGCAATAAGGCTTTAAAAGATGCTTCGAGATAAAACAGATAACCTTCAAACATGTAAAGAAAATCAATACAGCCTTCTCCTGCCAATCTGCTGGGTTATTCAACATCTCAATATCTTGTTTTCTTCCAAGGAAGAGAGGGAAACAGGCACTTGAACACAGAAGCAAAATGACAGTCAGCGTCCCTTAGAAGCCATCACCAAAATGCATGGTGAGAAGTGTCACCGAGGAACCTCTAAATTATCAAAGGAAGGAACAAATTTCAGCAATAGTTTTAAACTACTTGTGTAATCTGAACAAAGAGACAAAAACTTATTTTGAATTGTAAAAATGCTAGTACTCCCCCAAAATGATTTTTGGATTTGGTATAATTTTCGATAAATCTGGAAAAATTCAACTGGAAATGAAAAAATACTCAAAAGCTTAGAAAACAAAACAAAAAAACTGACTCCCAAAGGCCTGGGCTATCAAGAGTACCCAGGAGAAGCTGCTGAGCCAGAGGCGTGCGGCAGCTTTTCTACACTTTCACAGCAGCTGCTGGACAGTGGCCGTAACCCATGATGACGTCCGGCCACCAGGAAGCGCATCCAGACACACAGGAGAAAGGACAGCAACGAATTCCCAGGTAAGAGGAAATTAACTTTACTCAATTTAAATGCGCTAAAATAAATTAGAGTTATTTGGTAAATGAAACCTCATCATCCACTAAAGGAATATAAAACGTAAAGCCCGTGGCAATGTTCCGCCTGCTCACACGAACTTGGGAGCCGCAGCCCGTGGCAATGTTCCGCCTGCTCACACGAACTTGGGAGCCGCAGCCAGGCTTGCAGGTTTACGACATTTCTATTTTCCCAAAGCCTCTCATCAATGTGTATTTTGTTTGATTAAAAAGTCCTAGTAAAACGATAAGAAACTTCCCATGGCTCAACCCTGCTGCTGCGCTCCAGGGCTGCATTCAGCCTGAGCCCCACCGGAGAGCTGAGGGAACCAAGATCCCGCGGAGGGCCCAGCGGCACCGCTTGTTCTGCCTTGGGTTTCGAGGTTTCTTGAAAGGGCGTAGTCATCCTGGGCAGTGAGACAGACTTTCACTCCTCTCCTAGGGGATTAGGCTTCCATGTCACTGCTGACTCACTGAGGGGTACCGGCTCTCCTCCTCCTATGTTTAAGAGTGGCAGGCCACAGACTTCCTGAAGAAGCCACCGGCAGAGGAAGCAGGTGCCTAGCATGAGGGGCATCGTGCCACGGTGCCCCCCTCAGAGCTTATTCACGCACTGGGAAGAAGCCTAGGCCCTAGGTGCCCAGTGAGGTGACGCCCTAGACGGGACAGCCTTTCACTCTTCTAGATCCTAAGGCAAACAGGCTCTTGATCACTGTGTCCACAGATAGTTTCACAACACCAAGACCAAATTCAAAGGACAAAGAAAAATTAAGCTATTAAAAGATTACCCTTAATTAGTTCTATTAGGATCAGTTTCTAGTTTAAAAAACAGACCAAAAAGGGTGAGCAAATGAATGAAGTGACATATCTTAGTTTTGAAGTTAAAAAACAATTACCTTAGGAACCTACACAGTCAACGTTTTCGTGGCTTAGTCTCTGTCACACGAGATAGTAAGGCATGTTAAAAACCTTCGCAAGGCTTCCAGTTCTTCGTCACCAAAGCCACCCTTAGAAAGACAGGGCAGATTCTCACATGCTTCCCCTGAGAGGCCCCTGACAACAGAAAGTGAACAGGGACCTCACGCAGCTTGAATGTCCAGCCAAACTGGCTGCTGAAAGCAGGACGCTTCTTGAAGCTTCACTCTCGATCTCAATACTGCTGGGCAATTTTGTACTGGGGTTTTCTTTTTCTCCTTAATACAAAACTTTGAGTTACGGAATAGAGCTACCACCTTTGATGCCGGTGCTCGGCAGCCTCCCAGGCATGCGCTGAGGTTCTGGGAGGCGGCACGCACAAGATGGGGCCTTCCTTCACGCCAGCCTTCGGCTGCTCACTCCATTCGTGCCTTCATATGTACATACAGTTTTTTAAAATCTTATTTTAAGATTATCTAAAAATTAAAGCTAATTTAATCCTCGTTCTTACCTACTATCATTACTCCACTTTGCAGGTGAGGAAACAGAGGAATGGAAAGGTTAAGGCTATCTAACCCAGTAGAGTGGGGATTTAAAACTAGGCTCACAGCCCAGTTTCAGATGCAAGGCCATCAAAGAAGAGCAAAATTGCTCGTATGGTTCAATTCCAGTTTCATGTTTGCACACTTTGCATTACAGACCTCTGAAATGTGCTGGAAGTCATGTTTGGTATGAGCCAAATGGATCTGGGCCAAACCTTTAACTCTCTAAGAAGAAATCAGTGGCAACCAGAATGCAGGAAGCATGAGGCCTCCTTGGGGGCTGGCACGTTCTGGATTGAGAACACCCAGGTCAGTGGACATCTCTGCTTCCAGGTTGCCTGTGGTGACCTGGTTTTAAAAAGAGGCTTCCTGTTCCAGCCATGCTCGTGTGGCTCTGCCTTACACCAGAGTGCCACTGGTTTTCATCAGCATGCACACCTGAGACAGTGACAGCTCACCAAGATGTGCACAGAAAGGACGCACACGCTACTGTGCGTGTGTACCCTGCTAAGAGGTTCCACTTTAGAGCATGTGGTTTTAAAAGAATAAGCATCCAGAGTAGAGTTCAGTAAGAGACCTGTTTATGAACACTACACTGTCACGCTGAGATTCAAAACAGACAATGTTACAAAAGTCCACGTCAGGTGGTTGTTGGAAACACCGGACGAAAACAACGACAACAAACAACAACTCTGGATGAGCTGGTTAGGTTTCAGCCAGCACAGAAACAAAACAAAACGAAAAAATGTCAATTTATACACTCAAAATCTGTTTAAAAACTCAAAATATACACAAAGTCAATTTAAAAACTCAAAACACAGATCAAGAACTCTTATGATTTCTATTATGACACTTGTGAATGGTTCCTTTTTGGTTAGATTTTAAGACATGAGAAATTTATTGAAGACTTTTAAGGTTAGAAGCTCCACTTAGAAGCACCGTCTCCCACAGGAAGATGCCCTCACACCACTGCAGATGAACTCAGTAGGAGTCCATGACAGAAGCAGAGCTGCTGCTCTTCCTGATCGCCTAGGCTGTCCACTTCCGTGTATGGAAAAAGTGATTCTGCAGTCTATTCACTCTCCAAGTAAGCAGGGGGCAAGGGCACAGCAGATGTCAGACTTAAGACCCTGACTCCCTGGAAATCTCCAAGAACCTCTAGGGCTGGGGTCTGCAAACTATAGCCTCTATGCCAAACCCTGCCACTATCTGTTTCTTGTTCTTTTTTTTGGAATGAGAGACTGAATCCAGGGGCCAAGCCCTTTTTATTTTTTGATTTTGACGCAAGGCTTGGCTAAGCTGCTTAGGGCCCTGCTAAGTAGCTAAGGCTGGGCTCAAATCTGCGATCCTCCTTTCTTAGCCTCAAATCACTGACATTACAGGTGTGTACCACCAAGTGTGAGAGAAAAATTTTCTTTATTGCAGTGCTGAGGATTGAACCCTGGCACTTGCATTTGTTAGACAAACATTCTACCAGGGAGCTCCATCTCCAGTCTATCCGCATTTTTTGTAAATAAAATATTACTGGAACCCAATCACACTATTTGTTTACATATTGTTGTGGCTGCTTTTGCCCTACAGTGGCAGTCGAAAAGCTGCAGCAGAGACCATACGTAGCCCACAAAACCTAAGATATCTACTCTCCAGCCCTGTACAGAGAAGTTTACACTCCTGGCCTAGCCACTTCTCAGAGCCTGTGTAGGCTACCTGAATTTCCAAGAAAGAGAACAAGGAATTATTTTACTAGAACTTCACGACAACATCGCAAAGCACAAAAAAAGGATGCATGAAACCTGGACCATTCTCGGAGCTTCTCCCACACAGAATTCAGATCCTTCTGCTTTAGGAGGAAGCTGCCCTAACACAAACCTGAAGGCTGCATTATAGATTCTTAGAGAATATTCTAGGAGCAAAAAGTTAAAATTTAATTTTCCAAATCTGAGAACACTTGTTTCCTAAGATTTTCTCTCTGTCATGTGACCGTGATGTCAATAAGACAGACCCACATTCCAGAAGAAACACTCCACACCAGAAAAGCAGGCCACGCAGAGCGGGCAGTCATGGTCCCCGGACTCCCTGTGAAGCCCGGCAGCTGTTGTGGAGCGCACGGCTGCTGAGCCCCAGGGGCGAGGACTCACCTGAGGAGCAAGACTGTTCACTTACATCTACTTTACGTACTATGTTTAAGCTTACCTTTTTCATATATTCAGTAACTGGGTTCTGCTGCAAGAATTCAGTACTCTCTCTGGTATAAAATCTCTCTGTGTCAGCCAAAAATTGAGATTCAAAGGATTCTTTATAGACTGTTAACGTAGGGCCCTTTGCAAATGCATCGTCTTCATTCAGCCCCAGCTCCACTAGAAATAAATACGAGCTGTATTTCAATTACCCTATTTTTTGTTAAAATTTCACAGAAAATACTTAGGTGTAGCATTTAGTTTAAGTTATGCTTAAAAGGTTAATGTGAAATGGGGTATAAAGGAACTGTTATTTACTAGTATGAAAGTACACTTGATTCAATAAAAGAAAAAAGAAAAAAATCCAAAACATCTAAAATGCAAGTAATTCTGACACACGGCCAGGAATGCTTCAAAAAATTACCATGAAGTTCATTTAGAGAACTTTTACATTTGAAAAAGCAATGAAGATTTTTAGTTTTTAACTTTCAAAGAAATATAATGCTACCCAAGTTTTAAAGACATTGTTATTACTTTATCAATTTCTCAATCTCAATTTTTCAAGCTGATATAGATTTCTGGTTATCATTTAGCACAATAACGCTTTATCATGTTTATATCCAGTCATTCAATGAGACAAGAAAATAATCCAAATTTCTTTTTCATCAAAATTTCCTTAGGGCACCAGGACCAAACAATTTTTTTGATGGGTAAAAAAAAAAAATCAAATAAAATCACAATGACTTAAAGTCAATTAATTACAAGTACCTTTGTAAATACTAGCAACATTCTCAGTAATATTAAAATATTTTAAAATGAATCTTGTTAGAACACTGCTTTAATTGCCATATATGAAAAAACCCCAATAAATTAAAGGGAAATTATTTACCGTAGGACTGTACAACTCCACTAATCAGTCTTGTATTGATGGTCTCACCATTTCTTTCCTTTTCAATCAGTTTTAAAACTGCATTTGTTACCTTCAGAAAGAATACAGGAACAATGTAAGATACACTTTGCAATATATATTACCACATACTGTTTCAACACTCAAAGCTATCAAACAATGTGACAGATACTCTTGAAATGTTCCAAAGGCACGAGGAAGGCAAAGGCGAGGAATGAAATGTGGATTTTTTTTTTTAAAGACAGAGGGAGAGGGGGAGAGAGACAATCTATTTTATTTAGTTTTTCATCTGGCCTGTTTGTCCAACACTTCGTTGTGTACGTGTGCTGGGGTTTGAACCTGGGTCCTCGTGTATGCCAGGCGAGCGGCGTAACCGCTGAGCCACCGCTCTAAAGGAAAACACACACACACACAAGCTGGTACCTGTTTATTCAAAGGCCTGAACAGACAGTCTCTCCAAGTCACCAATGCAAGCTGGATAAAAAAGAATGAACAAATAAATAAAAATATTATTTATTAAAAAAATAAATAGTATTAAATACCTATTCTTTTACTATGTTTTCCCAAGACTGAAGTAATAGAAAATTATCTGAACCCCAAATGTTATCAAAATTAGAATATAAATTGGTAAATCAATCAAGACAAGATCAGACCGCTACTGTCAAGCTACCCACCCAACAGGTGTCAAAGTACGGGTACTTATCAGCTCACATTTTAACAGTTAAGACACTAAGACAAATTTGATTTAAAGAAAACATTCGTATCAGTTTAAAGGGCAACAGCGGAGTGGATTCAATATATAATTTGTTCCCTGGATCAAACAAACTTAATTTTTGACCTGCCATACTTGATAAAAATAATTCCATTTACTACCAGTTTCCTAATAGCAAGATAAATTTCGGATTGCAAACGTGTCACAGCATGTCGGGGCTGTGTGGTGATAACCCAGAAGTGCAACTGTGAATGCGAACCACTCTTCAAGGGTGCAGTTCGCTGCGTGCACGTCACCCACCTCCCCAAGCTTGCGCGTGCAAGAGATGCAGGCTTCCACTGACTGCACAAACGCCACCTGGCCTAGTTCTCCATTTCCCTGAACTTTCCGCAGATGTTAAGATTAATAACCACAAAAATGTTGGGAGAGGTATTAGTGCTAATAAAATTCAAATTTGCAACAGTTAAGTTCAAATTTGCAACAAACTGTTAAGACATTCAGTTAAATATAAATACCAGTCTTGTTTTTCACAAATTTAACTATAAATACAACTGGGTTTATAAAAGACATTTCTGAAAAGATTACACATAAATTTAGTTTATAAAGGCATTTAAAAGCGGTATTTTCTAAAATAAACAGCATGAAAACAAGATTTAAGAGAAAGATATTTTTAACAAAGCACGAACACTATACACTCAGGCTACTATTAGAACAAAAATAAGGTCTCGTCACTAGGAGCTATAACTATGACATCTGGAAGATGCTGGAGGGGAGAGGCTCCTTCTCTTGGAGGAGCACATGGAGAGGCTCTGAACACGCCCTTGCCTCGTGTCCCTCCTCAAAGCAGGGGGAGGGCAGCAGTGAAAATGTCATGCCAGTGATGAACTTCTAAAAAGGGCTACTACTCCATCCACCAAAACCAATAACAAACAGCTTTGTTCCAAACCTTTTCTAAACCACCACTCCCTTAGACAAACCTAATATGACCCGGGATGATTTGTCACTTTGAAGGAAGGAGGACAGCAGGAAGAGCCAGGCAGGATGAGAAAACCAGGACCGAAAGAAATTGCAGTACAAGTTAGGGGAGGTAGCCTTGCTGAATCATTAGAGTGTATCAATGGCCAAATTTACTCAAGTCCTCTGGTTGACTTGAAAGGAAACCAGCAACTTTCTATAATCAAAGATGAAGTATCATTTGGAAAAAAGTAATTTCACAATTAGTCATGAAATGATTTCATGACAAGATTCTGGAACAATGACGAGAGATCACTTGTAAGAGCTGTCCCACTGTGCTCAGTGGCACCCAAACTTCAGAATGAACTTGCTGTCTCACTGGTACAGCACACAGGGGGAACACTATTTCTAGGAGAGGGTGCTGACTGGCCTTTGCTAGAATTTAGGGCTGTATCATAAATTTCCAAAGAGTAGCTACAGCATTTAATGATGTAGAAAGTACGGGTTTTCAAAGTGGGTTAAAAAAATAATATAAGTAGTTGAATCTAAACAAATAAAGTATCCTTGTACTTGCTAATTTATCTTTTACTTACTCTTGAACGCAGCACAAAAAAAGTTTAAAAAATTGTAACGACTTTTAGGAGCACTCACACTGTTGTCTGGTACACACAGTACTTTAGGTCACGTGGGTGTCCAAAAGGAAATCAACCAAAACCATGCTGATTCTCACTCTGCCAACTTGGAGTCACGAGAAAGCATTCTGACATAGAAGACAAGGGAAAGCACTTTCCAAACGTGCACGCTGCGGGACACGGCAAACACACACTTGCCAACTAAAGAAACACGAGGAAAACAAAAGGAAAGCACAAAACCTCACATCCAAAAGCTGAACCTCAAAAGTTTGTTAAAACTGTAACTATGTAAGTACCACCAGGAAGCAGCAAGTTTACCTATGGAGATAACCTCACAATGCACATTATCACCTTAAAAGAGGACACTGCGTGCATTCACCTGAAGCTACCAGCAGGCTGACTCTTCTGCTGTCCTCACCAAATCCTCCCTTCATTGCTTTCAAACAGCAGCACTCAGACTCCACTGTGCAGAGAATCACTGGAGAGCTTCTCTCCAGAGTTTCTACTGAGTCTAGAATGAGGTCTGAGAACTTGTTTCTAGCAAATTTCTAGGTGATGCTGTAAATCAATACTTTGAAAATCAATGGCCCAGAGCCCTTCATGACTGAAGATGTGTTAATGAGGGTGATTTCATAATCCTCCCCTGGAAGCAGTTTCCAGATCAAATGGTACAGAGAGCCTGTCCTCAGCTATGGTGCCTGACTTGCAAAACGCGGTGGTCGATCAAATCATTAAAGACACTTCTAAAAAGTAAATACACAACTATGCAAGTTGTATTTCAGAACTCCAATTTCCCATGCTTCTAACTTTCTTGTCACAAAATTAAGAGGGGTCATTTAGGATAATAAAGGAAATTAGCCTAAGTATTCTGAAAACAGCTTAACACTGGCCTAGTTCCCCTTACTGGAAAACGATGCATCATTAAGAAACACACGTAGGAGAAGTTTTAAGAAAACATCTTACTGAGTAGATCTCATATATTCCTTTCCGTCCCTCATCACACTCACGGCGAACCCAATGTCTATTGAGGTAGGCACAGATTCCATTGAGCACTTTGCTGGAAAACCGGTAATCTTCCCACTGCTGAGTGTAGAATTTGAGCACGCTCTCGTCCATCAGGTCTTCTCCATCCTGAAAACAAGGTCACTACAGCTTTCAGATGACGAGTTGGACACAGAGCAAATTAAAGATAAAAGTTAATGAGGAATCTATCACATCAAAACACATAGATGCAGGTGAGTTCTTTAAATGACTGCATACAAAACCACTCTAATTTAATATGAATTCTCGTAAGAACATAGAGGAATCTTTCTAAGAAATTAAACTAGAACTCTTTCCATGGCATTAAATATGGATTACACACTCACAAAAAGTACTCTGAACTTTTAGAACGAGGGCTATCTTTTTTTAAGGAATTAACTTCAAAATCATCTCTATTTTTGATATATACCCTGTTTTAAAAAGTCAACACTTCCTTTAACATAGGGCTAATAGATTCAATTTTTAAATGCTTCTCCCTTAAGTTTATTTAGGAGTTATAAAAATGTATAGCCTCAGGGTTGGGGATTTAGCTCAGTGGCAGAGTGCTTGCCTAGCATGCACAAGGCCCCGAATTCGGTCCTCAGCCCTTTAAAAAAAAAAAATGTATAGCCTCTGTGGTAATCTGATGCATTTTCATAAAGGTAAAGTAAGTACAATAGTGTGACACCTCTTCCTTAAGCAGGCCTCCTGAAGAAAAATCCATTCACCTCAAGGATTTTTACAGAGATCACTACAATGTGAACCACCAATTTTTATTTGAAGGAAACTAATTTGAAAATTTCCCCTAGGTATTAGTCGAATCTACAAAGTATATCCTAGCCTTTAAAAATGAAGTGCCACCATTTCCAGGTGTTGAGCAGAACAGCATGGTAGAGAAAACGAGGGGTGGGGCACCATCACATGGTAGAGGAAATGAGGGGTGGGGCACCGTCACACTTAGGCCAGGGCCAGCGATGCAGGTGGAAAGAACAAGGCTGCCACACTGCGAGCTCTCAGTGATCCAACCACGCATGGAGACACCAGACAATGTCTGAACACACCCAAGTTTTTGTTCACTTAAATCATATGAAATGAACTTTAAAATGCAGAGCTAAGCTATTCTGGCTTATGGTAGAGACCTTCGTTAAAATGCAAAAGTATCACTAATGGCAAGGCTATCAATATTTTCATACAACACAAGGCACTGACCTTCTCTCTGGTAACAAAAAAATAAGTAATTACATGTTCAATTTACAAAGTATTGTGAACAGAAACAACGCAGTGACTGCAGCAGGACCCTACTCTTTGGAGACCGTGGAAGCGATGTCACATGAAGGACAGTGTGCGGTCAATCGACTAGTGTTAGAATGATGCATGTTTCCAGTTAGCTTGTAAAATAAATGAAGAAAAACAAAGCAAGATCGCATTTGAACAGTGTGATTACCCAAGGCTAAAGAACCTTGTCATCGTTTACTTTTTCTTTTCTGCAGTGCTGGAGATCGAACCCAGGGCCTCCAGCCTATTTACAAATTTTGATGGACAACACTACATTGGGTTCAAAATATAATACAATGTCTGGATGCATAGGTATAAGCTTTAAGGGGAGTTTCACCAATTTCTTTTTCCCTCTCCTCCGTACCATACTGGGGACTGAACCAATGGGCCCTTTACCACTGAGCTACCTTCCCAGCCCTTTTTATTTTGAGATGGGGTCCACCTCCTGAGCAGCTGGGATTACAGGTGTGCACCACCAAACCTGCCTTAGGTTCACCAATATCTAACCACCAGATACAAAATGGCTAACAGCTTAAGGACCAACGCTATTGTGGCAACAAGGTCACCAACGTCTTCTAATTTAAAAAAAGGAAACACGCTTTATGAAGGTTTCACCTTTGTAAGAAGTGAAAGACTAAGCAATACTAAAATATTTAATGAATAAAGCAATGAGCAAGCAAGTGAAAAACTTAGCATTTAAGGTAGAATCACCACTTCCTCTTTATCTTCTATTATAAATGCTCGGTAGAGATTTAAAACGTCTTACCTTAAGAAGATTTGTCAAGTAATTCTTCAAAAATTCCTTAAGTCGTTTGTATAATTCCAAGCCAACAAACTGAGCCCCTCCAGGTGTCTGCCCCTTTTTCGATTTAGAAGGAGGGACTCCAGCTCCCCGTGCTTGGTTTGACTGGTGCACGCTAGTACAGTAGTTATACACGTGACTTGGAGGAAAGTTAAGGAAAGCAAAGTGCACCTTGCATGCAACAGTGACCAACACCAACGCTTCCTTTTATTCTAACATCAACGCACTGCCCACCCCTCAGCCAAAGCCGGTTAAAAGATCCACCGTCAATGCAGCAACCCCATTCATTCACAAGGCCCCAGGCTGGGGGAGCAGGCGGCGTGCCAGGAGACAGCCAAGAACCCTGGCCTCTGATGCCCACCGCGCCCGACCTCGCAGGAAACTGTCCACAAGTACATTCAGAAAGCACGAAGAGAACTGGTAGCAGGTGCAAAGGAAAGGTTGCGAAGGAACAGGAGAAAAGCAAGTATGGCGTTTACTTCCAAAAAAAAAACCAAAAAGCCAGCGATCACAGCGGATGGCGCTTGGCTGGGAGACTTCCAGAAGCACACTGTTTAAACCTCGATTTTAAAACGACTTGTAGATGAGTGTCTACAAGCTACATTCTGAACTGAGAGATGAAAAGCAGGAGAGCTGGGAAGAGAGCCCAGGAGTCACAGAGGCCTAAAGCCGACTGCTCTGCCAAGTAGGTCCACAGAACACCGAGAAACGCAGCAGGTGGAGCCAGCTGTACCCGCAGGGGAGCCCAAGGGGGTGCGTGGGGACAGAAGGCAGAGAACTTAGTTCTGCCACAGCCTTTGAACACGAGGAGCTCGTCTTGCGTGTGTCACTACATGGCTAAAGTGGAAAACATGCAGGACACTTAACCTGTTCTCAGGTTGCCTAAGCCTGGGCTAGGCAAAATCATATGAATACTCAGAAATTTCAAACATTAAAGTAAAAGTAAAAAGGACCTTACACTAACTTTCATTTTATTATTTTTTGGTTCTTGGAATTGAACCAAGGAGTACTTCACACCACTGAGGTATATTCCCAGTTCTTTTTTTAAATTTTGAGACAGGGTCTCACTAAGTTGCTGAAGCTGGTCTCAAGCTTGTGATCCTCCTGCCTCAATCCCCTGAGGAACTGGGATTATAGGCATGCGCCTCTGTGACTGGCACAGAATTACCATCTTTAATAAATTAAGGTAATTGTGGTAAGGGTTGTTTAACAAGCACAAAGTCCTGGGTGTTCAATCCCTAGCACTGCAAAACTCAAAGTACTTTAAAACAATATGGAAAAAAAATGAGTCACTATGGAAACATGGCCAAAGCATACCAACAGAAAATCCAAAAAGTGGGGGGGCTGGAGCGGTGGCTCACCGGTTAAAGCGCTTACCTGGCATGAGCGAGGACCTGGGTTCAAACCCCAGCTCCACATACACAAGTAAGTGTTAGAAAAATACCAGATGAAAAAATAAAGTTGATTCACTCTCTTTTAAAAAATAAAAACTTTAGAAAATCCAAAAAGTAAAAGAAAATACATCAATGGCTAAAAAACTAATGTAGTAATCAAAGAACTACCTTAGCACAATTACTTTAAGCAGTTTTCTTTAGTTCTAGACACAATACCTTTATTTTATGCGGTGCTGAGGATGGAATCCAGAGCCTCACACGTGCTAGGCAAGTACTTTTTCACTGAGCTCCCAGCCCAGCCTCAGAACAATGATTTATAAAGATTTCAACTATACAAGTAATCAGATCACAACAAACCATCTTCTACCCACAACTCAGCTGACACATCCTAATGTATTGCCTCTCTCGTCTCATATGCCACCTGTAACCCTCCCACTTTTTAGGCAGTGAAATATTACAGGTTGCAACAAACTCTGTCTCCCCAATGCCATTCTCCCCTCCTCGTACCTCAGGAGCAAAACACCCCCAGGATTTCCTACATGTGGCTCCTATGCACGTTTTTATATTTTACTGGGAAACCACATGATACACGTTATTTGTATGTTTTACAGAGATTACACACTGTCATCCTCATTTACTTGTGTTTGGTAACATGAGATAGCTCCAGCAGTTTAACACACTGCGTAGTACACATTTACGATAACACATTCCTCCTTTTGTTGACAGACCTCACCTGACATCATGCTAACAGGAACCAATTTTGGGTATTTTCTGAGTTGCATACACGTGCAAGCTGTAGCAGTACAGAGTTAGGGGCACGTCCTAAAGCTCATTACACACAGCCAGGTTTGCTCTACGAAGTGGATGCTGTACAGCCCTTAGCAGTGCATGAATTTCTACTGCCCACAACCTACCCTATGTGCACAGTGCTTCCCGTGGTTTTAATGTGTCTCAGTTGATCTTTTCCATTTTCTCTTCTGCGTATTGTCTGCTTGTATCCTTAACAAAGTTGGCTCAGATGTGAATAGTGGGACTGAGCACAAAACGGCATCAACACTTTGAGTTTTTCACATGGCTTTCATTGCTCTGACACTTGGTTGTGTACGTGGGTGCTGGGGTTTGAACCCGTGTACTTGCACATGCCAAGCAAGCACTGTAACCACGGAGCCACTGCTCCAGCCCCTGGGCTGTTTCTTAGTGCATATCATGGTCTGCTTAAAGACTATGACTCCACAGTTTAAAACGCAAACTACTGGAACACACAGCATGGATCAATCTCTGAAATATGGTGAATAAAAAGAGCCATTCACATATGATTCCACCTATATGAACTTCCACAACAGACTAACCTAATGCATAGGACAGTGATTCCTTCTGCTTTGCTGAAGGGTTGAAGAAATGATCAAAGGGGACTAGAAGGAACTTTTGGTACCCTGAATAGGGTAATGTTTATATAAGAGTATGTGTTTGTCAAAAAACATGCAAATCAGTCACGTGTGGTGGTGCACACCTGTAACCCCAACAATTCAGGAGGCTGAGGCAGGAGAATATCAGGTATGAGGCCAGCCTCAGCAACTTAGACTCTTTCTCAAAATAAAAACAAAAATATAAGAGGCTAAGGCTGTGGCTCAGAGGTTAGATGCTTGCCTGGCATGTGCAAGGACCTGGGTTCAAACCCCTGCACCACAAACACAATTAAGCATCAGAAAAGCAAAACTCAGAATAATAAAAATGATTCTCTCTCTCTTTAAAATAAATAAAAAGGACTGGGGGTGTAGCTAGCTCAGTGATAAAGTATTCTTGGATTCAAACCCCCGAAGTCCAACACACAAACCACACATCTTGAGATATGTACATTTTGTGCTATATAATTTTTGCCTTAAATTTTTCCCCACATTTTAAAAAAGGTAAGCACATTGAGAAATGTTTCTGCTGCCCAATGAGAAAACTCTAAATTGCCTTCTGGACTTGGTTTGTTGTAAAAATCTGTCCCTTTATCAGTGACGTGGATTATAACTGTCTTGTTTGTGGCATAACTTTTCCTTATGAATGGTCGATGGGGGAAGAGAAGCTCTGAATTTACCACTGTCAAGTTTATCCCAATTTTCTTCAAAATTGTGCCCTGTCTGCTTTAGGAAATTCTCTCCTTGGCCAAGATCATTCTACAGTGTGTTCTTTCAAGCTGACTTCCTCGTTGAGTCTTCCAATCCAGGCAGACTTGACTCGTACGTGATACAGGAAGTCATGAAGTTCTCTCCATAACCTACTGTTCACAAACCATGTATGAATTAAACGACAACCCTTCCTCGCTATTTCTTCTGCTTCTTCTAGAAAAATGGCCACTTCAATTACAAGTTCAAATATACTGTTTAATCTTTTTAAAAAGCATTCTGTAATCTCCCCTACATGTTTGTAATGCTGTCAGGTTCTGATGAATGATTTTGATAGCAGCTTGTCTACTGAGTCTTTTCAAAGAGTCAGCTGGGGTTGTATTAATTCTCATTATTATAGCTTTATTTCATTCAGTTCTTTTGCATTTACTGCTTTGTATTTGCTCCCTTTCTATAAACCTTTGTTTTGGTCCAGACTTTGCAATTCCTCTTTTGACATTTAGCATACTTACACAAATGCCTGAGCCACGCGGAGGATTCTGCAGTTTCTTCTACACGCCACGAGGCTGTTCCACACAAGTCTCATGTGAAAGCATGTTCCCTGCTTAGTTATTTTCTCTTCTCTGTTACTCTCAAGAGTTAAACTGTTTAAATTTCCAAAGTTTATTTTTAACTTTTAATAATTTCATTCTAAAGTTCCATCAGAAGCTGGGTGTGGTGGTGCACGCCTGTAAGCTCAGAGGCTCGGGAGGCTGAGGCAGGAGGATTACAAGTTCAAAGCCAGCCTCAGCAACTTAGCGAGGCCCTAGGCAACTCAGTGAGATCCAGTCTCAAAAGAAACAAAACAGGCTGGTGATGTGACTCAGTGGTTGAGAGCCCCTGGATTCAATCCCTGGTACCAAAAAGTCAGAGAAAATCATCTTTTTATTAGTTTTGTTTTGTTTTTTAAAATGCGATGACACTAGGGGTTGAACATGATTTTTTTTAGTAGAAGTGGAAGAGACAAGAACTCTGCTTGTGCCTGGGGTGGCTGTCCATTCTATAATTCAGATACCGGGACTCCCAGAGACAGCTGGTCAATTCCACCTTTCTAATCTATATTGTTATTGATTTGCTTGTTTAGCGCTGAGAAATTTTTATAGCAATCTCCCAATATAAAAATGGTTTTGTCAATTTCTCTTATAATTCCTAAGATGCGTCCCACGTGTTTTGAGACAGTGTTAACAATACAAATTTGGAAGTATGTTCCTGAATACTTCGGTCCTCTGGTCTTCAGAAAGAGCTGTACTTATTCCTAACAATACTGCTTTAGAAACCCACGCCTCATATTAACGATTATTACTATCTTTTGGTTAGAATTTCCCTCAGTACCTTAGTTCTATTTTCTACCTTTATGTTTCTATGGTTTGGTATGTCACACTTAAATGACCACAGCATAATTAGCATTTAACACCTGACTCTCCTAATCTCTGATGGGAAAGTTTGATTTTACAATAAATTGTACTATAATATTATTTGGAATAACTTTTACCACTGTATTTTATATTCTGTTTTAATTGTTTTCTATTCATTTTGTCTTCTTCCTTCTATCAGAATGGTAATTACTTATTCCCATTACAGTTCTTGTATTATTTTGAAATTATACATTCTATTTGAATTCTAGAAATAATCTCAAAACCTGATACACAATTTTTCACCTGGAGAATGTTTGGTCTTTATCTTATTAAATACCCCTGCTCCATTCTCTCCGAGCTCTTCTGTTGAGTGTAAGTTGGTCAAGTTCATGCCACCTTCTATAAATGAGTAAAAACATCAATTATTTTCTATCACTTTATTTTTCAAACTTTTCAAACTTTCAGAGTTTTCTGGGTCTACCACCCGGTTAAATGACTATCACCTATGTCAAATCTGCTGTTAATGATTTCATTTTTTCTTTGCACAATGTCTTATTTCCAAAGTGTTTGTTCCTTATTTAGCAATAATCATTTTGAACTGAGCCCATGGCTCTCTTCCAGGAGCCTCTGTTTGAAGTTCTGGGGTCTGACTCTGCAGTGTGTAACATGTGCTGACTTCACCGTAGACTCTTTAGAACTTTAATTCATCTCAGCAGGGCCTTCACGTTAATTTCCCAGCTTGCAGAGAGCCCCAAACGCACCTGAGGTTACAAATTCTCAGCACAGACACTCCCCGACCCTCCCTGTCTCCAGAGCTGAGTTTAAACACCCCTGGCAGAGCAGATCGGTTGAGGCATTCCCCAGATTTCCACGGCAACATCAGCTCCCTGCCACTGTTTCCACGCGGGCTTTGTCTCCTCTGGTGTGGCTGCCACCTTCCAGCCCCACTCTCCCTGAATCCTCGTGCTGCCCCACAAGCTCCTGCACTGGCTCACAGGGCAGCGTCTCAGGATCCCTCACCGTCTGCAGAACCGTGCGCGTGCAATCACTAGACGTGCCGGTCAAGCAGCTCCAGGTAATGCCTCTACTATCTGCTAGGTTTCAGCCTCTCTTCTGGTTCTTGGCAACATATTACTTTCCAGCTATTAATTAACAAAGGTTTTAAAAAACAAACCCAATGACAGCTAATGTGAAGGAAAATGGAACTTCTACGCACTTGAGATCAAGAGTGAACACCAGGGCTGGAGCAGCGGCTCAGCAAGTGCCTGGGTTCGAACTCTAGCACCACATTCACAAGTAAACAGAAACAAAAACCAGATGAATAAATAAAACTCATTCTCTCTCTCTCTCAAAAAAAAAAAAAAAAAAAAGTGAACAGCAATCTACTTCTGGTTACACTCTGGGAATATCCAAACACCACAGAGTGCTTTCTTTCTGGCACAGCAGTTGTACCTGTACCCATCTATTTGGCAAACACAGGGAATTAGTTAAATCCATTGCTGGACCCAGAGTGCAGTCCCCTACACTGTACTGGGGATCGCTGCCACTGTGCTGTATCCCCAGCCCTGTTTATTTTTTGAGACAGAGTCTAATGGTTGAGGCTGGACTAAAACTTGTGATCCTCCTGCCTCAGCCTCCTAGAATTACAGATGTGCACCTACCAAGCTCACTCCCAAATTTTTATTTTATTTTATTTTTTTAAGAAAGAGGGGATACTGGGGCTGGAGCGGTGGCTCGGTGGTTACAGTGCTTGCCCGGCATGTGCAGTGCAAGTACACGGGTTCAAACAGCAGCACCGAAGTACACAACTAAGTGTCACAGCAACAAAAGCCATGTGAAAAACAATAAAAACTGATTCTCTCTCTCTCTAAAAAAAAAAAAAAAGAGAGAGAGAGAAAGGGGGACAATGAGAGAGTGAGAGACGCAATTTTTAGTTTAGCTTTTTCATGTGACTTTCATTCTTTGGACACTTCATTGTGTACATGCTGCTAGGGTTTGAACTCATGTACCTGCCCATGCCAGGCAAGCACTGTGATCGTTGAGCCACCGCTCCAGACCCCCAAAGAAAAATTTTAAAGGTGAGAAAAAGATGGAGGTTTAACAACAAACCCCTTCAATATGTAAAAGTATAATGAAAAATAAAATTTTGTTAAAAAATAAATAAGGGTGAGAAAAAACAAAATGGTGGGCCTAAAATCAACCCACTAAGACTGATAATAAATGTTAATGGGCGAGAACTACCATCAAAAAGGGTAGAGATGAGTCAGAGGGGACAAACTAACAAGACCGCTCTGCTGTCGACGCCAGGGACACAATTAAATATAAAGACACAAAGAGGGCTGGAGCGATGGCTCAGCGGTTTCGGCGCTTGCCTGGGAAGCATGAGGACCCGTGTTCAAACCCCAGCACCACGTACATAACTAAGTGTTGGAACAACGAGGGCCATGTGAAAAACTCAATAAAGTTGTTCCTTTCTTTAAAAAAAAAAAAAAAAAAAAAAGACACAAAGAGACTGAAAATAAAAAGACGGAAGGCATTTCCACGCAAATAATAAGCATAAAAGTTGGACGAGGCTGTAGCTGTCAAATAACATTATCGAATATAAGGAAGGCCAATTTATTACAAAGACACCATCAAAACTACATTTTCCTGGGCTGGAACGGTGGCTCGGCGGTTACAATGCTTGCCCAGCATGCATGAGTACGCACGTTCAAACCCCAGGCACCATTGTACACACGGATTGCCCGAGCAACGGCCACATGAAAAACTAAATAAAAATTGATTCTGTCTCTCTCTCACTGTCCCTCCTCTCCCTTTAAAAAAAAAAAAAGTGGATATATATATATATATGTTACATATATAAAAAATATATATATTTATAAAATTATATTTTCCTAATAACAAACCTTCAAAATACACAAAGCAAAATTTGCAGAACTGAAGGGAAAAAGAAACAATTTCACAACCACAAGATGGGATTTTAACACCCCACTCTCAGCAACCAGACACGGATGACGTGGACACCACCAATAACCTTCACTCAACAGGCAGTCACCACACTGCATCGCCAGTAGCAGCGTACAGGCAAATTCTCTCGGAAAGAAAAGGAAGCCTGGATATGCAGCCTTCACAGACATCCACGGCCAATCCTCATGCCATGGCAGGTGGAGAACTGCAGAAAGAACAGCCCAGGCCAGGACACCCCAGACCAGGAGCTGGGGAGAGGCGCACAAATCGCCTCCGGTGAGATGCCACCATCTCTCCAGCTCACCACTGTCAGTTCCACCATCTCTAAAAGCCACATCCAAGAGTACACAGTGTTAAAAAGCCTTAATATGTTTAGAAGAACGGAATTCACTCAGTTGGTTCTGATCAAAACTGGATTATAATCAGAATCAGTAATAATGAATTCTCCAAGAAAACCTCAAATATGTCTATATAATCAAAGCACTAAAGAAATAACAAGGAAAATTATGAAGTGTTTTGATTAAATGTTAACAAAAACATAACATATTAGGGGCTGGAGCGGTGGCTCAGCGGTTACGGCACTTGCCTGGCATGGGCAAGTACACAGGTTCAAACCCCAGCACCTACATACACAATTAAATGTCAAAGCAATGAAAACCACGTGAAAAAATTCAATAAAAATTGATTCTCTCTGTCTCCTCTCTCACTGTCCTTCTCTCTTAAAAAAAAAAAAAAAAAAAAAAAAAAAAAAAAAAAAAAAAAAAAAAAAAAAAAAAAAAGTAAAATTTTGGAACAAAGCCTCTGTTTTAGCACCAGGGACTGAACCCAAGGGTTCTTAAGCACTGAGCCACATCCCACACCCTTTAATTTTTTTTTTTTTTTTAAATTTTGAGATAGGGTCTTGCTGAGTTGCTGAGGCTGGCTTTGAATCTGCGATTCTCCTGACAGCCTCCTGAGCCACCAGGACAGAGAAAGAAATTCTCCAAGGAAAGTACAGCTTTAAACCACCAGAAGAAAGCAGGAAGATGCACTCTTTTCCAAACTGACCTGCAGGCTTGACGCGTCCCGTCTGAATCCCAGCTGGCTTCTTCACAGGAAGGGACAAGCTGATTCATGTGGAATTACGAGAGCCCCAAACAGCCAGAGCAATCTTCAGAAAGAACTAAGCTGGAGGACTTACATGTCGTAATTTCAACATGTGTTACAGAACTACAGTAACAGAGACAGTGAGGTACTGGCATAGAATAAAACAAAACTGAAAGACAGAAGTAAACCCATGTGTCTGTGGGCAACTGACTTGTTCAAGGGCACCCAGGTCATTCAACGAAGAGAAAATGATCTTTTGAACAAGTAGTGCTGGGATAACCAAATAATCATGTGCAAAAGAACGAAGCTGGACTCTTAGCAACAAAAATTAACTCAAATGTATCAAAGACTTAAACCTATAAGACTCTTAGAAGAAAACATGCAAGTAAAGTTTTTTGACCTCATAACTGCTAAGAGATTCTCTGGACAAGCAGAGTGACCGCCATGCTGAGCAAGGACATGGCTCAGTTGGAATCACCACAGGATCAGGAAACCCCACCTCCAGGCGCCCACCCGGGAAACCTTCACAACAGCATTCGAGTCAGAACAAATAACCCACAAGGCCCAAATGTGGAATCACCCATGAAATGGAATACTATGTTACCCACAAAAACAAGGAAACATTGATATGTGTATCGCAGGTGAAGTTTTAGAACCGCACGCCAAGTGGAAGAAAGCCATCTGCTGAGGCTACCTTACCAGACTGGCTTCAACTACACTAATCCATTCTCTCACAGTTCTGAACACCACCAGGCCAAGGTCAAGGTGCCATTAGGGGTTGCTTCCTGCTGAGAAAACCACTTTGACACCTAAGAGGGCTGTGTGGACAGACAGAAAAATCTGGTGTCTCTTCCTCTTCTTAAAAGGATACAACCCTGTCAGGCTAAGCTAAGACCCAGCCACACAACCTCATTTAACCTTAACTATCCTCCCAAAGACCCTGCCAGCAATACCATCACGTTGGAGGTGAGTGTTGACATATTCACGGGGGACACATTCTAATCCAGAACACTACATATTATATGACAACATGAATATGAAACGCAGAGCAAGCTAATTTAGAAATGGAAAGTATTTTAGTAGAGGGAGGAAAGGGAATGATAGCTAACCGGTACAGGATTTCTTTTTGAGACTAAGAAAATACTCTGTAAGGTTGAATATGGTAAGGTCAGATATATGTGAATATACTAAAAACTACTGAAATGTAAATTTTTTTAGAGAGAGGGACAGAGTGAGAGAGAGAAGAGAGAATCAGTTTTATTTATTTTTCCATCTGGCCTTTGTTTCTCCGACACCTGTTGTGAATGTGGTGCTGGGGTCTGAACCTGGGTCCTCACGCATGCCAGGCAAGCGCTCCAACCACCGAGCCCCTAAAGCCATTCTTTTTTGAAAAAAAGAATGTAATTCTAATCATAATTCTAGCAATTGCTGGGCAATAACAAGATGAACACAAACTGTACAGAGGAATGCAAAGGACCAACAGTCAGCACACTCTTGGGAGGGGGAAAACAAAGCTGGAAGATTCTACCATTTAAATTCAAGAATTCCCATACAGGCTGGGGTATGAATGCCTTGTATGTATGGGTTTTATTCCCAGCACTGCCCATGACGCCCCCCCCAAAAAAAGAGCAAGAAAAGAATTCTCATAAAGCTACAATAATCACAATATTACAAAAAAACCCCACAAAAACAAAAACCCACACTGGACTCTCACATAAACAGAGATGCAAAACTATTTGGTGAAGGCTAAGTGAAGCAAGGTAAGATCGCATTCCTTAAACAGCAGCCCATCAGCGAGGGAGAGTCCTACAAATACCACTACATGCCACTTCCCTCTAACACGGGCAGAGACAGTCGACCAGGCCAAGTGCTTTAGCGAACGAGGCTGAAATGACTGCAGACATGCAGACAGACTGCAGACCCCACCCTGAACCCTAGACCCGAGCACCTTGCCTCTGTGGCCTAGGCAAGTTTCTTAGGTTACAGAGAACAATAACTGTAAAAGATAGATAAAACTCATGTCTGCTTTCCTTAAAATAAGAACATCTGCTCAACGACACCATTGAACATTTGCTCACACAAAGATGTAAAAAGAGCTACATAACTAATAAAAGTAAAATATTCTAAAACTGGGATGGGGCAGAAGAATTCACTGTAAACAGGAAGCCCACTAGCACACGCACAGGTGTGGCCCTCACAGGGACGGTCCTTGGGGGCACACTTCTGGCCAAATGCAGACCGCGTGTCACAGAAGAGCCACATCGCCTGCGCCGCATCAGGCTGAGTCAGCTCTAATGACATTGCACTATGAAGAAACGATAGAAAAGGAGAACTGGACTGTCAGTGTCCGCTCTGGGACCCAGCCCTGCCCGGGCCCACAGGTGTGAGCCGAGGAGAAGGCGCACAACCCGTCTGTCAACTGCACAGAACACTCACCTGAGGAAGGACACTGCATGTGGTTCTCCTAAGAACTAGGCCCGAAGGACCCTTATGCGGAAACTGCAGGGCGTGCACCTGCCTGCTGCTGCCCTCAGAGGCCATGCGGGCCACCCACCTCGTCAATACCTGCACACAAGTCATTTCAGATGGTGAGAAAAACTAAACAAACGTGACTGTTTAGAAGAACAGCCCCATCTAAAGTTAGTCTTTTTCTTTTTTTAAAGAGAGGGAGAGAGAGAGAGAGAGAGAGAAAGAATCGATTTTATTTCTTCCTTCATCTGGCCTTTGTTTCTCTGAAACTTAGCTGTGTGTGTGGTACTGGGGTTTGACCCGGGTTCTTGGGCTTACCAAGCAAGCACTCCAACTGCTGAGCAACTGCTCCAGCCCCGAAAGTTATTCTTAAGGCAAACAAACTGATATGAAGAAAAGTTAAGAAATGGAAATAAGGAGGAAAAAAACAAACAAAATCTAAACAGGAATAAAATAGAAGCTTCGTTCAGTGGACAAGGGTTAGCAACTGTGCGCTAAGGCAGCCACACATCCGACATTTTACACAGATGCCCAGGAAAGCCAGATAGCAGGGGGCGGCGGCCTGGGTGGGGAACGGCCAGATGGGTATGACCTTAGTGCCAAGTTCGGTCAGCCTCCAAACGGGGCCCTCCAATCCTCCTGCCATCCTGGAGCGTTCCACCGTTTGCCAAGGCACACTGTGCAGGCTTGGCAGGAACAGGCTGCTGCGACAGGGCCCTGTCTCCTGTGTCCTGCAGCAGACACTCACGGGCAGCACTGGAAGGACAGGAGAGAAACAGCACTCCCTGAACTCCCCGTCCACCCAGGAGCCTGCAGAGACTCGGGGTCGTCTCCACACCAGCAAACAGGGCAGGGCCGGGAGACGCTCCGTGGCTGTGACCCCAGCACTGCGCCTTCCCTCAAGTACACACATCTGAGCAGTTGGCTTTTGACTTTTATAATAAAATCCAAGCACTTCCATTTTCTAAAAGTCCTTCAATAAAAGAAGTAACACTAACCTGAAGCATTTTCTGCTACCATTTCATTTCCAAATGCAACTTTAAAAGTGGAAATTTAAACAACTTCTGTTAAAATCATTTGGAAGAATACTTTCCACACTTAAAAGTATTAAAAATACTTCCTGTCTTTGCATGTCAACAAATGGGCCACCTGTGTGAGATGGTGGTGGCAGGCCTCGCACCGTTTGGACTGTCAGACTATAAAGTTGCAAAAGAAAGTTTAGCTTGTGGTTAGGAGATTTCTCAAAAGGAATATCCCATCCAAAGCAAATAAATGTACATCTCATAGCATACTTCAAAAGCAAAGACTACCTGCAACTGTAACGAACTAGCAAACTTGGTTTTAAAATGCTTAAAACAATCTGAGTATACACTACAAATCAAGTTTAGAAGAGTGAACATACCATATTTACACTAATAACAAAAAAAAATCACTTATTTAGGCAATTAAGCAATGTGACAGCAATTTCTGTGGGCACTTGCTCTAAAATACATAAATTCTCAGTCCTAAAAACTGCCAGTTTGTAGTAAAAGGTAGAATTTTGCAAGTGAGCATAACCTGAACTTGTACAAGAAAAACTAAAGACAAAAAATCATAAACAAGTATTGTTCAAAATCATCTATACAAGAACAGAGGCACACACCTGTAATCCCATCAACTCAGGAGGCTGAGGCAGGAGGATCACAAGTTTGAGGTCAATCTTTAAAAACTTGGGGATCCTGTCTTGAAATAAAAAAGGGCTGGGGATGTAGCTCAGTAGATACCTCTAGGTTCAATTCCCAGCACTGCATTAATTAATTAAAGTAAAATAAAATAAAAATCTTCAAAAGCCCAACACCTAGGCATGAGCTCTACTCCCGGCAGGTTGATGGTCACTTATAGTTCTAACAGATCCTTAGTGTCAAAAAGACCAAAGCTACCGCCCATTGCTTCCTATTATTAGAATAAGCCAAAGAGCCTGGAACATACAATTTGAATAAATTATTTCCTTACAATAGAATGAAAGTTAAACCAATAAACAAACTTCTGGGCCAAAGTATATTTTTAAGTCTTTAGAAATATGTCTAAATTTCTCTCCAGAAAGGTGGCAGACTAACACTTCCACATATACTGCAGGCCCTCCATCTCCCCCTTTCCAATGGTGGATACCCCATTTCTTTAACATTGTTTTCCACCAGAACAGTTTAACAAATAACCTCTCACTTTAATTCCTAACTTCCTTGAGTAACTGCTTGCATTCCTTCTTTCTGTGAACTGGTTGTGTGCTTTAGAGACTTCTTCAGAAAGGATAGGTAAGCATATATTCACAGGAATGGCAGTTTACATTTGAAAAAGGTAAGAAAAACTCTTGTGGCTCAGCAGTTATGGTGCTTGCCTGGCATGCAAGTTTGAGCCCCAGCACCATGTACACAACGTCTCGGAGCAACGAAAGCCACATTAAAAACTAAAATAAAGAAAACCGATTCTCTCTCTTAAAAAAAAAACAAAACCTCTTGCATGTTTACGTGCATCTGATGTAGACCATGCTCGTCAGGTGAGCACAATCAGATTTCTAAATAAGAAGTGCAAGATGAAGCTTGGGTTAGATGGCTCCTCGTGGACACGGGTCTGTTTCTCCTGTTTGATCGGCTTTCCTACGAGGTTCTGACGTTCCATAAGGAACGTGAGATGTGTGCAGCACGCAGGTGAGGGAGAAAGGCTGGCACCTGGAGTGCTCCCTGGTGCCCAACAGAGGAGGAGGGAAAGCCTGCAGGCCTGGGAGGAGTGGTGGTGGCCAGCATGTGACGCTGGGCTGCAGGCTGCCAAGAGCTCAGCAGCCGACTCCTGGCAAAAACAGCACCCAGCGGTAACTGATCGCGTGCACTTGAGGATCAAGTGTGAATTCTGAATACGCTCATGACTCACTGAACAGCAGAAGTGGCCATGACTACAAGGTATGAATGAGACCCTATGGTGCCGATGAGAGAAAGACCTCAAAAATGAGGCTGAGAAACCACCACAGTTCAGTTCACAGCACTACTGTGAGAAAAAAACAACTAAGTTTACGAGGACTTATCTAAGACATCAAATGGGCAGTGGTGTGGGCACTTCGGGGCACAGAGTATAGATCACCGAGCTGGCTCTGTTCAACTGCTTCTTTTCATTTTTGAGAAGAAACTCATGAAAGGATGTGTTTGCTATCACAGGTCCATATCCTTTATACTTTAAAAAAAATTTCCTTGGCGAGACTTATGTCCTAAGTAATTACAATGATCTTCTTCTGGGACTGAAGTGGTGGCTCAGGAGCAGAGCGACTGCCTGGCATGCATGAGGATGCGGGTTCGAACCGAGCACCACAAACACCACTAAGTGTTGAAGAAACAAAGGTCAGATGAAAAAAATAAGTAAAACTAATTCTTCCTCCTTTTGAAAAAATAAAAAGATTTTCTTCCTTGAGCTTCTAGTGTTGTACACGACACCTACAAAGATGGAATAGGCCAATCCTGGATAAAAGCTCTGATTTCGTCACCTCATCTATAGCAACAGTCTCTTATTTCCCTGTTTATGATCCCTGAATTGTCCAGGCCATTTACCTAAGAGCTGACACACTGGTGGGAACAGCCAGACATTCAAGAGGCTTCTGTTATTCCCATGTTTAAATCTCCTTTTGAACCTTGGACAATACTGAGCAAACGGGGAAACACTGCTCTAATAGTTTAATGCGGAAGGAGAAAGACTCCCTCTCCCCACCGTGAGCTCAGACGTTTCCCCCTCTTAGGCAGAAGCCTTTACTGAAATGTGGTCAAGACTGTTTCCCAAAGTCTTGTCTCTTAATCACTGAACCTGACTTTAGGATCCAAACAGTGATAGTACCTGTTCACAGGGAACAAAAGCAGTGGCTTCTCTGTGAACATGTGACCTATGGAGGAACCCCCGTAGCCACACCCGCTCAGGCTATCTGCAGGAAAATAATCTTGAATTTCCCCCCAAATTAAACAAAAAAGACATCAACATGGAAGCTTAAACTGATTCCCAGGGGAGGCTGAAGTTACAGAGCAGGTGATGGCTAGATGAAGAGAGATTCTGACCTGGAAACCAGCATCAGGGAGATCTGGGGCCCAGCAGAAACGAACAGAACCGTCCCGCAGATGGCCTCCGTGGACGAGCGGACCGGACCCCACACTTGCCTGCACCTCCCAAGGGCCTCTCACCAGTCGGGCCCTGGTTGTTTCCTGATTCCAGCACACTACACCTGACATGTAATGGTGCCAATAAATTGAGTAAGGAATTCCAGTACCTATTTCAGTTTCAAATGGAAAGAAATCTTTTATTTACCCACCTATCTGGACAGCCCTGTTTTGCTGCAAAAAGAAAAAAAAAAAAAAAAAAAAAGATGTTCTATCACAACCACATGTAGTGCCCAGCATGACAGAAAACTAGAAGTGAATACCAGTCAGAAGAGAGTGGGGAAGAGCAAGGGTTTAAGGTTGAAAATTTAGAACAAAACAACCTTAGCGAAGAGGCTGGAAACAAAGGTAACCGACCAGGTCTTGCTGCTAACAGATGCTCTGGTTTTTGGGATTTTTTTCCTTCTTTTTCTTTCCCCCAAACTCCCTTTTCTCCTTTGCCATTTTGAATTGGGGGGGAGGGGGATCAAGAAAAATGTTTTTGGGGGTTGGAGCAGTGGCCTGGCGGTTACAGCGCTTGCCTGGCATGCATGAGTACACGAGTTCAAACCTCAGTATCACGTACACAATGAAGTCTCCAAGCAACAAAGGCCACATGAAAAACTAAATAAAAATTGTTCTTCTCTTTCTCTCTCTCACCGTTCCTCTCTCTTAAAATAAAAAAAAAAAAGGAAAGGAAAATGTTTAATAACCTACCCTCGTGTTACTGTAATCACAGACGCCAGAGGCCCATGAAGGTGCCGAGAATATTTGTTTTACACCCAGAAGTAGGTCAATTTCTCTAGAAAACACTCACGCATGCTTTTCAATACAGGCAAACACTGCGGGAGCTTTGGGACAGTCTCCAGTGTCAGTGGAGGTCACCATCACAGTCCTCGGGCTGAGCTGAGCCTGATGTCAGACATGGGTGATTCCCAGCATAATGCCTGACACACAGCTCAAGAATTAAAGTAAGATACTTTAGACTCAGTTTAGATCCCCCAACTTTAATAAATAAATGAAGCTATTATTTTCTCAGACAAAACTGGAAGGACAAGAATAATACCCAATATAATAAGAGTGGCAGTCCTGGGCTGGGATGTGGCTCAATGGAAGAGTATGTGCCTAGCATGTCTGAGACCCTGGGATTGAGCCCCAGCACTGAAAAACAGAGTGGCAGTTCTAGAAAGTACTGAATACTACAGAAAGTACAGAATAGCTACAAATTATAATATTTTTAGAAAGTAATTCCTGCAAACATACAAAGCCTCTACTTTCTTACAGTCCTAGAAGCAAAAGCATTCTATCAATGGACTGATCTAACTAAATGAAAAACCACACCTTAGTAAATTCCAAGTGACAGATCAGTGACACTTCTTGGTCACCAGTTGTGCTGTCCCACGCTTGTGTGTTACAGGACCCAGTCTAGTGCCACATCTCACCACGGGTGGAGCCGTTGGCCCTCACTGAAACCTAGCAAGCCGGAGCCCCGCAGGGTCAACTATCCTCCCCTGGCAGACTGGCCTTTCCTGAGAGCATCCTTCTGGTTCTGGCTGCCCTGCCACTGCAGCCTAGTTTTACAATGAACGCGTTTCTCTTCCTCTCCTCCTCAGCACAGCTATCTGTCTTTGAGCACACACCCACCACAGGAACAAAGTCATTCAGACCTGGGGATGGCACCAGAGGACCAAGAAATAACTCAAATTAACAAGTGAATTACGAGTGCCAACAGAGAAAAGGGGGATGTGGCCTTGGAATCGCTTCTTTAGCGTGGCATGAGCCTCTCTCTTTACTGTGCTAGCTCACGATACAGGTCTGCCTGCCTCTCTGTGAGCGTTTGAGGCATGCTAGGTGGGCACATGCGGTGGGTGGGGCAACTTTGCAACAAATGGTCTGCCTGACACTGTGCTGGACATGCCAGGATGTGCTGATGCCCACCTGATGCCCAACGGAAACAGACTTTTCTTCTTTTGAACACTGGTCTATTTTCTGAACTGAACCCCTTCAGATATGACCCACAAAACTGGAATGATAAAATGTGTACCATTTGGCTTAGCCAAGCACATTTCGAGCAGTAAATCAGAATCACTTTCACTTCAGGCAGTATAAACATAACCCAGTGGCCAAACATCCATCCAAGAGAGGACACTGAAGCAATAACTACTCGGATCTCTAAAGCAGGCCGACCCAGGACTAGTGCCCAAAATCTCTAACACAACAACTAAGAGCAAAGTCTCAACAGAGCAACTAAAAGCCGTACAATTCCATTTACACCAACTGTCCAAAAGAGACTCAGACACACAAAATAGATTAGTGGCTGCTAGGGACAGGCAGAGGGGAGCATGGGGACTGATGGCTAATAGGCATCAAGTGTCTTTTTTAGTGTGATGAAAATGTTCTAAAATTAACACAGCAATGGCGGCAAAACTAAATATACCGAAAACCACTGCACTGTATTTTAAAATGTGTGAATTATATTTTAATTAAGCTGTGATTTTTTAAATTGTTCTACAATTTAAGTGTATTTATGTATGTATACCATATAATAAACTTTGATTAATTTAGACAGTCTCTCTATATAACGTTAATTTTTTTAGGATTCTAAAATATTAACATCAGATAGCCTATCAAAATATTACATAACCTAGCTTGATAATCACTGAAATCTCCATTAAATTAGCAACTTCAAAGCCCTAGAATCAGCAGCAATCTGCTTTCTGAGTTAGCTTAGCTTCAGTTGCAATTTTATATTTACATGGAATCAAGACGCTGTAAAGTAATGAGTGTGTCACGACAGCAGGCGGTACAGCTTTCACACCCTCACGTCTCACAATGGGACCGAAACAGTCAAACCCTTGCTCTGTGTGCTGGGCCTTTAGATCAGGCCAACAACCTTTTCCTGTGAAGGGCAACAGAGTAAATACACTATGCTTTGTGGGCTATATTGTTTGATACACAAATAAGGAGACGGCCTCAGGCATTTGAAGGATTCCTGGCCTAGGCCAGCACTGCTTACAGACCTTTGTGCAGTGACAGACACACTCCAGTGTGTTGCTATTGAGCACCTGAAATGTGGCTAGGAAATGAATCTTTTTTTTTTTTTTTTTTTAAGGGAGAGAGAGGGAAGAAAAAAAGAGGGAGGGAAGGAGAGAGAATAAATTAATTTTGTTTTTTCATCTGGCCTTTGTTTCTTCAACATTTAGCTGTGTATGTGGTGCTGAGGTTCAAACCTAGGTCCTCACACATGCCAAACCAATGCTCCAACCACCGAGCCACCGCTCTGGCCCTAGAAAATGAATTTTTAAACCATGGTTGTCCTTCAGTGTTCACAGGGCCTTGGTTCAACACTCATATCCCTCAGTCCCCAAATCCAGATTCTCAAGTCTCATATAAAAGGCACAGAGTTTGCAAATGACCCCATGCACATTCTCCCAAACACTTTTAAGTCATCTCCAAATGATTTAAAATACCTGATGCCATGTACATGTTCTGTGAATAGTTGCTATGCTGCGTTGTTTGGGGAACAGTGACGAGAAAAGTCCACATATATTCAGTACAGAGATCAATTTTCCCAAAATATTTTCAACCTGTGGTTGGTGGACCCCATGGACTGGACACGTAGCTGACAGACATGGAGGAGCAGCCACACTCTAAATGTGGACGTATGCATGAAGTGGGGGCTACCACGCTGACCAGCACTGCACGAGAAAATAACTGGTCAATCTTACCTCTGCTCAAAAACTTAACCAAAAAACAAAGTTGGTGACTATATTACAGGATGAACTGGGAAGAGAAACATGGTGTAAAACTTCTAATAATTCAAAGATTAAGCTAGTAAATAATCAAAATTCTAAACAAACGGATCTGAGCCAAGCAGGAGGATACGTGTAGAGTTCCATGTATCTGGACTTGGCCATGCTCTGTCGGGTGTACACCTGCTGGATTCCAGCCCTGAGGTCGTCCCAGATCTGGTCAAGGCCAATCTGTTTCAGTCCGTGGGGATTCTGACTCCTGTTTGATGACATTGTGAGCAATGTTCTGAAGTCGTCCAGGGCAGCGATCCTTCCTCAAGACAGCTAGTTCTCCATCAGTTGAAAATATACAATATCATTCCAAATTCATTCACGGCAGCTCAGAAAGGATGTCCGTTAAGTGTGGAGAATGAAATCTCATTGCAGGCAAACCTGAAGGGAAATAAAGGGAATTAATTTTTCAAACATCTCTGAGCAGGTAACATGGTGACAAACACTGACAAATACGGAATCTGGGCATTAACTCAGAATTGTGCCAACATATTCAATACATGGTGTACGCATGGAAACATGTTTACCTGATGCGTCACCCGTGATCATTCGACTGGTGTGAAAAGCTGGGTGAAACACTGCACGAGCGCAATGAGCCTTTACTTCTAAAACTATCAACATTTACAACACCACCACTTGGCCCATCTAACCACTAGGAAAACAAACTCAAAGGAAAAAGGCAAAGGATATGTTCTGGAAATTCCCAGAAACAGAAAAGCCAACAGGAAAACCCACTCCATCTCCACAGTTAGATCTGAGTTTTAGTAATTGCCTGCTCAGCATCTGTGAAGGAGAAGATGAAGGGAAATGGGCACTCCCTCTTCAGAAGGGAAATTTGGCGAGAATCATCACAATTTAGTGTCCTGGATTCAAAGAGGCCTCGGTTTGAAGCTCAGCTCCTCATTTACTAGGCAGATATGGGCAAGCTACTTAAATTCTCTAAGCTCTAACTTTCTACACTGCAAATCACTTTCCTCAAATGATTGTTTTAACACCTAAGAAAGATCATGTAAAATATTTAACACACAGAAAATGCTTAACAAGAGGTAATGGCTATTATGACTAAGCATGTAAAGCGAGCGTAAAACACAATTTATAACACTTCTGATTTTGTATCCATAAAGACCTTTGGTACTCCGTATTGCATTAGTTAATACTTCTTGATATTGTGTAAATTAATACTTCTCAATGCTATGTGTTACTATTTCTCAATATTGTACAAATTAATGCTTCTCAATACCGTATAAATCATTACTTCTAAATACTATAAGTCAATAATACTGAGCAAGTTAATACTTCTTGATACTGTGTAAGTAAACGCTTTGACACTGTGTTAAGTTAATACTTCTTGATACTTAGTAAGTTTACGCTTCTCAATAGTTATTACATTAATGCTTCTTGATACTGTATAAGTTAAAGCTTCCCAATGCTGTAGTAGTAAGTCAATACTTCTCAAAACTGTATAAGTTAATGCTTCTAAATGAGCAGTATATATATCACATCAAATGTTGAGGTTTTGAATACATATTTCTAGTAGAAATCAAGGAACACTGGTTAACAGCTTCACGGCATAAATGCTCCTGGGTACCACAGGGATCTGGGAAGAGCTGGTGCCAAGGCTGCGACAGGCCCAGCACACCCCATCCCTCGCAGGCACGTGTGAGGGCCTCATGGGTCATGCTTACGATAGTTTGGACTGTTGATACCAGAATCATCTCTAATTTTATAATCTAGTCTTACAGGACTTAACGTTTTGTGAGCCCACACCACTGAATTCAAATAGATACATTCAAACATGAAATACAAAAACACCTAGCACAAGGACCCCCTCAAGCGTAAAGAAACTAACAACTCGGCATCTGCTGTGCCAACATTTCCTGTGTGAGGCTCGAATCTGTCCTTCCTTTCCTCTGCCTTGGGAGGATCACAGTGACACCCGCTGGACAATGATACTGTGTTTGAACTGGAACTGTCACCTGGCACATGGATGAACCTACCCCTTCCCCACAACTTCTTTGATTTCCCACTTCAACTGCTCAAACTACAATGAGCAGGGCAGCGAATTCTACCTTGAATGAGCTTTCTCATACCCATCTGATGCTCTTTTTCTTCTCCACCAGCAATGGAGGAAAATGTTATCGGCCCTCTGCAGGTCAGTCACCAGCACACCCACTGTTCAAGTGGCAATACCACTGTATCCATGTCAGAAATCTGGAAAGAATTCTGATGCCTCATCTTTCATATTCAAGAGCTAAGTAGCTACCAAGGTCACCTCAAATCCACCTGCTCAATGTCATTTCCTCCTCCAGTAATCACCACGGTCTCTCACCTGGGCCACTATTTTAGTAGTCTAAACCAGACTTGTAACTCTATCCATCTGTATCCTCTCATCCCATCTTGACCTGTCAGTCTGAAATTGTTATCATCCTAATTCTGAATAGGTTATCATCCTAAGAGCAATGGGAAGGGGGCTGGAGCGGTGGCTCAGTGCTTACAGCACTTGCCTGCGTGAAGACTGGGGTTCAAACCCCAGCACCACATACACAATTAAGTGTCAGAGAAACAAAAGCCAGCTGAAAAAAATAAAATTGATTCTCTCTCTCTATCTTAAAAAAAAAAAAAAAAAGAACAACAGGGACCCCAGATAGTTGGAACAGGAAAATCTTAATGCGGCACAATCAGACCCTCTTCCTGTGCACTTACTTGCCTCTGATGAAGCTCCCTTTGTTCCCTGGGTCCAGCTACACAGGTTCCTCCCTTCCTGGGCCACCATTTCAGACCTTTCACAGATAGTCATCACATGGTATCACTGTTCATCAGGCCACTTAGGAGATAAAAAGGGCAGCAAAGTATGGGTGTTTGTCTCTGAATGCACTGCGAGCTGGGGTCTAGTATCCTCAGCACAGGAGAACTGGCAGAATATTCCTGAAGGCTGCCTTGCTGCAGTGCTAATGGTGGACACATCTCTCACAAGTGGCGCTGAAGACAGCTGTCAGCTCACCAAACCAGTGTCAGCAGCACAGAATCCTCAGACGCGGTAGATTAAATACTCCAAGTCCACACTTACCGCTTTAATAAATGTTCTCGAGTGTAATATTTCAACTATATCACACAATCTATAGCAACTAATGTGTTAACTTTTTTTCAGACTGGAAACATGTTCACTTAACTGTCACTAAGAAATGATGGACGCAGATTTGAACTATTCAATTATAACCTATATCCATGAGTATTCTGTGCACCATAAACTTGCACCAAACACAGTTTAGTAATACATGATCTTTAAATAATGCTGGAATTAAAAAAAAAGCCTCACTGGATGGTTTGCACCTTTTGCAAAACAAAACAAAACAAAACAAAACGCAACTGGCGTGAAGTCTACAGAAAGCATCAGGGAAATACGATGTCTCAGGCGAGGCTCACTGGGAAGCCCCAAGAGAGGCTCAGATCACCTGTAACATTGGACTTTTCTTTCCTAACACTTCTTCAAGGTGGTGGTCCAAGCCTGTACCCTCACTGCAACTCCCTGCTTCACCATCGTGAAGGCCTGTTTTGCTCACCAAGCTATCTTGGGAACCTAATAAAGAGGCCAGCTCACAGCTCAATAAATCAAGGAACTGAAAAAATTTTTAGTTTTCAAAGGATTTAAAGTGTGCAAAATCAAGGAACTGAAAAGTTGTGAATTTTTAAAGAATTTAGAAATATGAAAAACTAGTTAACACTGAGCATCTGAATTTGCCCAAAATCCCTCTTGACAATCTTTACACCACATTCTACCTTGCTCCTTTTAAACTTCTACCTTCAAACTCTGCATTTTAGACTAAAATTTACTCCCCATTTCATTTAGCAATGATTTATGCTGTCTGGTCATTACAAATGCATGCACAGCTTAATGCAGTGTTTAAACAGGCATATGAAAACTATGAAACTTCAGCATCCACTGCACTCATTTAACAGACACCCAGCAGGAAGCTGCCATGTGCTAGGCATATCCTGGGCCATGGTTATGTGCTGGTAGTACTGAATCAGAACAGCATGGTCCACTGTTCACAGAACAGCTAATAAAGCGTCCTTCCTTGTAAGAAGCTAACACAAAGACTCAGGGTGTATAGGCCACTTGCAAACTGGAAACTTGATGTGCTGTGCATTTGTGCACCAAAAGCGTTCTGCTAATGAGAGCCATCTACAGTCGCAGTCGTTAGAAGCTGACCTTAAAAACAGTTCTAGCCTTTCCTTTCTCAGATGAAGAAATGGATTCAAAGATGCAAACAAACTTGGCCAAGATAATAGCACTGGGAAGTAGCAGGACCATGGCCAGGTCCCTGTGTTTTCGAGCCAGTGTATTTCCAGCACTCCGGTCTGGATTTTAGGTTCTTTCATTTTCGAGGTGTCAATAAACCGTGAAATCACTGTAAGTGCTAACAAAACTAACTTCACCAGCTATCTATTCATTAACCCAAGAAACCCAAACGACCCTAATTTAAAAACTGATAGTTTTAAAAGGCTAGCAAAACAGTTCAAATTATATCAATAATAAATCCACTCAAATATTTTGAAATTTACAGTGCTTGCCCCATGCATGAGTAAGTGGGTTCAAACCCCAGCACCAATGTACACAACCAAGTCTCGGAGCAACGAAGGCACGTGAAGAACTAAATAGATTGTCTCTCTCTCTCTCTCTCTCACTGTCTCTCTTTAAAAAAAAAGTGGATGGAGAGGGACAGTGAGAGAGAGAGAGAGAAGAGAGAGAATCAATTTTAGTTTTTCATGTGGCTTTCATGGCTCTAACACTTTGCTGTATACGTGGTGCTAGGGTTTTGAACCCGTGTCCTCGTGCATGCCAGGCAAGCACCGTAACCACTGAGCCACTGCTGCAGCCCAAGAAAATCCCTTTTTAACAAAGCCTTTCTAGCCAGGTATAGTGGCTCAAACCTACAATCCCAGCACCTCCAGAGGTTGAGGCAGGAGGCTTTTAAGTTCAAGGATAGCCTCAGTAACTTAGTGAGACCCTGTCACAAAAAGTAAAAAGGGGGAAAGGGGGCTGGGAATGTGGTTCAGTGGTAAAGCACTCCTGGGTTAAATCCCTGGTACCCCATCCCCCTCAAAAAAAAAAAAAAAAAAAAAAAAAAAACCAAACTTTTTTTTTTTTTTTTTAATGAGGGTAAACTCTGAAAATATTAAAACAGTAAAAGGGGAAAAGTGAATATACCACTTGTCCTCTAGAAAAGTTAAAACACATCAGATAAAGTCAGTTGTGGATTCTCCTCTAGAGCACGCCCATTCTCCTATCGTAGCATAAGCGATACGCATGACACATGTTCTTTATGTGTCTTCTTCCGTATATTATACTTCTGATCCCCATTAGGAACCTTACTCTACATCAAGACTCACTGACGGACTGGAATGGGGGCTCACCAGTGGGAGCACTTGCCTGGCATGCATGAGGGTCTGGGTTTGAACCCTAGCACTACCCACACAACTGAGTGTTGGAGAAAAAAAAAAAACAGCTGAAAATGTAAGTAAAATTGATCCCCTGCCCTTAAAAAAGAAAAAACAATGACTCACTGCCAACTCACCAGACTGTACACATCTTCCTAGTGTGAAAGGTCGTGTTAATTTTACCATGCACCTCTGCAGATGGTAACCTCGGGTTACATTCAGAATAAAGTGAAAATTTAGCAAAACCTTCTAATCCTGATGTTATGTATTTGATTATTCTCCAACTATCCCGTCTCCTTTTCCAGTTGTCCCTACTGAGTATTCAAATTTTATACATTGATGATCTAAGATTCTCAAACACTCATAAGTCCTTACCTACATAAGTGAGCATATATAAAGGCGATGCCCTTACCTGAGATTCTCACTCATGAGTCCTTACCTACGTAAGTGGGCATACACAAAGGCGATGCCCTTACCTGAGATTCTCACTCATGAGTCCTTACCTACGTAAGTGGGCATACACAAAGGCGATGCCCTTACCTGAGATTCTCACTCATGAGTCCTTACCTACGTAAGTGGGCATACACAAAGGCGATGCCCTTACCTGAGATTCTCACTCATGAGTCCTTACCTACGTAAGTGGGCAT